>CALSCE010010647.1:7226694-7245252 GCA_943593645.1 Bovichtus variegatus
CACACACACACACACACACACACACACACACACACACACACACACACTTATTTTTACTGATGCATTAATGTAGAGAAGCTATTTTACAATTACTATTTAATAAACTATTGGGTAGTTCAAGGTACAACAATGCATAATATTTTATAAACCTATCACAGGTTTTAAAAGCAAAATCTTAATCTGTTAAGTAACTAGTATATACAGCAGTCACATTGATGTAGTGGAGTAAAAGTAAAGTTTTCTTCTGAAGTATATTCTGAACGTACGTTCCACCGCTGCTTATCTTTCTGCACCTCCATCATCTGTTGTCACGTATGTCCTTTCACACCATCAACACGAGGCCCTGCTCTGTAAATACCAGATGAGACAGTGAAGAACACTTCCTGTAATTCAGTATTAGGAGCTTTATGAAGAAGAAAGGCGGCTGATGGAAGCGGCTGTTGGTGAAAAATGAAAAACAAGAGTCTGCTGCTTCCCGGGAGGCGTTAAGTGGCAGCCATGGAAGGCATGTTAGGCAAAAGAAACCAATTTGTCAGGGAGATGAAAATTATAGTTAAAGCAAGCATTCATTTTCTGGACATTGACGTCGCCATTAAATTGTGCTGTCTGACATAAAAGTCGCTGAATGGAGAGGAATGTCTGCATATTTCACTCTTCTCTTAATTACCGCCCACCTGTTTCCCCCAAAAACCTTTTACAATCATTTCAGGGGAAGAAAACAGATTGCCTGCTGTGTGTTTGATGCTACCGGCTTGCGTTGCAAAGCCCGAAAACATAGTATAGATCCACCCCGACTTCTACGTTAAAAAGTCTTAATGTAATCTTATTATTTGTGTGCCATGTGGTGAGACTATCCTGTGTGTCAGTGTTAAAGTCTGTAGCTTCAGGCAGCTACTTAGCAACACCATCAATCCAGACTATTTAACTGCAGTCTGCATTATGAGGGTAAATAATCCACCTTAATATCGCTCTTTATCCACGGCACTAATGCTTGAATAACATTCATAAACGCATTACCAAAACATGTTTGACAGAGTCGTTTTAGATGCAAATTGGCCAATACGGCCTCAGCTTTAAGTGCGCTGTCCATGGCGCTAAGAATTACTGCTGCATTGATTCTCCGCATGCGCGTTGTAATGAATCCAATTTTTTTTTACCTGATTCAAATGGTTTGATTAAAGAAACTTGCTTATTTACATAAATATCAATAAGAAGACATTATGACAATTACCCACCCTATTGGCCACAAACTTTATATGCTTGAAAATATACTTTATTTTCATTAGGAGGCATGAAATGCAGTCATTAGTGCATTAATTAAGGCCACTATAAACAATTATCTGGGTTAGTTTTTCAGTTATCCTGTAATGGGTCATTGTTGTGATAGAATCAACACCGCAGTGAGACTAATTTCTACGCAATGCCACTTAGGACAGTACAAAGGCCGTGAAGTCCTACAGCAAGAAAATGAACAAATAGAATAATGTTTGGTCTTTTATGGGAGCTTTTCTGTGGGAGAAATGGTATCTCAGCACATCAGCGGTGGGGTCCGGAGGATAAAAAAAAAACCAATCCATTACCTGGTGCAAACACCGGTTGTCCAGATAGTTCATAGCGCCGGTAATACAGCGGCAGAAATGTGCTGTAAATGCAGGGAAGCAGCGAAATTGAAGAGTCACATACAATGAGCGTCACCTCAGGGGGGACAGTGGCCTTGGGGTGGGGGGGGGGGGAGTTAGGGGGGGACACACACAGATGCAGCAGCACTTCCTAAAACACTGCAGCAACTTTGAAGAAACAAGAGAAACTTATCTTTCTCTAAATGTAAAATATTGCAGTCATTTGGACAGTTTTCTGTAATAAATTGAATCTAAAAATGCACGCACTCAAAAAACAGGTCAGGATCAGGAGGATAAATTTACTTTCGCATTAATCGATGAGTCCATTCATCGACAAAGTTAATTCATCTGCAACTCCTTTGATAATCCATGTTTTCAAGTGAAAAATGCTAAATATTCTCTGGATCTTTTGGACCATTGGACACACAAACCTAGCAATGTGACGACGGCCCCGGCAGTCTGGGAGAACGGTGGTGTGTATTTGTTTCAGTGTTTCTTGATTTATCGAAGAAATAATATGCAGGTTAATTGATAATGAAAATAATTATAGTTTCAACCAAAAAGGTTTTTTTTTTTTTTTTTTTTATATTTTTGTTTGCTTCTTTTTACTTTTATACCCCAATAAAGCCAATAAATATCAATTGTGGAAGAAGTATTAGGATATTTTACTTAAGTAAAAGTACAGAAGTAGCAGCAAGAAGTCAGTGTAATATTATCCACTTCATTAATGGATTATTATTAAGGATGCATGTGTAAGCAGTGCTTTATGTTGTATGCTTAAGGTGGAGTTTGGTTTTATTTAGCTAATATAGCAATGCTATGTATGTATAAACCCCTCATAGGTTTTGTATATAAAAACATCTTTAATCTGCAATTTCACTTGTATCTCCCAGATAAATGTGATAAAAGTGTGAGGCAGCATTAAATGGACGTACAAATTTCCTCAAAATTGTACTTAAGTACAGTACTTGCGTAATTGTACTCAGTTACTTTCCACCACTGATAAAAAAAAAAAAGTGCATCGTGTTTGATCTGAAACTTTAAAAATACCAAAGACACAAAACTGCAACACCATCGACGTTATGTCCCCATGGTGCAGATTGTGTATAGGCTACAGAAAGGATGTATCAGATGATCACAGACCAATCAAGGACGAGCCCACAGGTCCCAGTCCAGTTTAGCTCTTTAAATGACGTCCAATCGACTGAGAGCTTGTTTAAAAGGTGCGAATGAATGACTTATGACTAGTACTGATTCCATTTGTGCAGCTAAACGAACATTTGAGGGT
This sequence comes from Bovichtus variegatus, assembly GCA_943593645.1. Taxonomy (NCBI): domain Eukaryota; kingdom Metazoa; phylum Chordata; class Actinopteri; order Perciformes; family Bovichtidae; genus Bovichtus; species Bovichtus variegatus. Next base: position 7,229,602 of record CALSCE010010647.1, read on the forward strand.
TTCAAATGGCTCTCAGCACAAAGCAGGAGCAGTTATGCTATTGTGTTCTCTTTACAAATGAACAAAACAAATATTGGAAATGATAGAATCAGGATTTTGCTATGAACAACCATGTGAAACATCAAGAAATGAGCCAGAGAGAGAGAGAGAGAGAGAGGGAGAGGGAGAGAGAGTACAAGGGCATGTGCTTCAGTGTTGTGTGTGAGCATGTGGCTGTAAGAGCCTCCTTCATCGTCACTTTTTTTTTTTTTTTTTTTTTTCTTTTTTTGCACTGATGTATATTTCGTTGTCCGCCGGCTTAATTTTGATTTATAGTCCGTCCATAAATTAGAAAAATATGTTTTAGAATTCCATCCCGCGGAAAAAGCGGCCCGTGATGTCAGGGGATTGGGTGATATTTAAGATGTCAGAAATACATATTGGATTAGTGCGCTTTGTTCCCCCGCAACAGCAGGTGTTTAATCATAGCTGATGGCTGGAGCGAAATGCGTTAGGACAGGCCAGGCACCAAAAAACTGGAGCTGCGTTCCCTTTGCGATAAATCATACGGCCCAATGTTGTTACATTCACACTCAGATGCCCTCCCTCCTTCTCTCTCCCTTTCGCACACAAACGCGCAGGTATGTTTACCACACCACGTGCTGACCACGCGCTTCTCACACCTTTCCACCTGCGGGTTAAACCATTTGATCAGCGGTGTAATTGAAGCAATAGTCCATCATCTGAGCCTGATGCGACGACAGTGAAACAATTATGCTCTAATATTCATTTAGACCTAATCCTAACCTAATAACAACACTCTGCTTTAGATAATTTGCTTTAAACACATTTCCCCCCCCCTCCTCCCTTCTTATGACAGTGAACGCAGCACAGGTGAGGTCTGCTGTCATTTCCTCATATTAGCGCGGATGAGCAGTTGAGGACAAACACCACTACAGGCCTTTTTAAGATGATATAAATCAAATTAATGCAATCCATCATGCAATCATGCAAGAAAAACATAAATTCACGCCTTACTGGAGGTGTAATTGATTTTTGTTGTTGATATTAGTGGTTGTTTTGCCTGCAGGAGGTCATTTGAACACTTTGTTTTTTTTTTAGGTCTCCACCTTCAAACCCATCATATCGTCATCATTACCACCATCTGGTGGTCTGCCCGGTGCCGGTCTGTGCACAGCCCGACTGAGGCTCTGCTTTCCCCGGGATCAGCCTGAATGGATGAGGGGTGGGGGCCCAGAGGGGCTACAGGCAGGGAGAGGGAGACGTTTAGGAGAGCAAATATTTTCAAGGTCACCCGGTGAACTGGAACCAGGGAGGGGAGATGCATGGAGAAAATAGTGCGTTTTGACACCAGCGCGCCGTTTGATTAAAAGGCAAAGTAATGGGTTTAAACACACGCACCGAGAATGCCGCCAGAGTCTGTTGGCTTTTTCCCCCGCAAATTACTTAACGGTGCAGTGATGGAAATAAGGTTGTAATGTTTGGTAATGGAAAAGAAAGCCTATATATTCTTTTTTTCTGGTCTTCTTGTTTTCTGACATACACAAAATAAATTGCCCGAGCTAATAACCATGGCGCATGAGATTTTTTTTTTTCTTTATCTGCTCCTCCAGAGTGGGAATTGAAGTTTCTTTCTTCTTTGCTGTTTCATTTTACATTCGTTACCATGAAAAAATAATGGCCGAAATGATGAAACGTCAATCTTGTAATTTAACAGCAGCAGTTGTGACTAGTGTGACAAATAGCTGGTGTGGACTTGAAAGAGGAATTAAAGAACGATATAGTAGAAGAAAGAGAAAAACCGTGAAGAGAAAAAAAAAAAAGAAAAAGAAAAGTCAAGCTTGCAGTTCAAGGCAGAGTTGTGTGTTACAGGGAGCCTTTAAATGCCTCACAGTGGCGCCGGGGCACCTGCAGGATGAAGGAACCTGCAGAGCAGAACAGAGAGGATTGCAAACACACTGGAAGATGATTTAATGCTGGCTGCGTGGGGAAAACAACCTCAAGCATATTAGCTTCTAGAGAAAAGTGCTAATCATGCATGCTCGCCAGTGGGAATACTGCCGGCAAATCACACCTGTACGGCTCGCTAAATATAGGCTTTATTGAACATGGAAATTCAATAATCAAAGTACCTTTAAAAAGAGGGCAGAAATCCACTGAGGGCTTCAGAGGCCGCGGGATTCTTCTGTCTTTGCCTGATTGTGATGGCTGCTCTGTTTATCCTGGAACCACCTCTCCAATGAGTCTCTTAATTCCTCTCTAATTCCGCGTGTCAGGGCCGCGTGTACACTCTGTCCCGCCCAATGGCCCTTTGTCGCCCCGTTTTCAACTCTCCCCAGTATTACTCAGCTCAATGACACACGGCAAATTGCATTTAATAAATTAGCTTAATGGATTCGACGATCGGTTAGCGGGCACAGTGTTTCCTCTGGTTAAGCAAAACATTTATATCCCACAATCCCCCTCTCTCTCCCTCTCTTTCTCCCTCTCGCACTTTGTTACATCACACCTCCGCACGGATATGAACGCGTGCGTAAAGGGACCCCATGCGCAATCATTTTTGTTTTGCCATTTCTGAAATCGCCCCTAATTCATCCATAAGTCCACTTGCACAATGCTGCCTCAGTTGGCTCGAGCTCATTCCCAGTCATGTCTGGCAGTAAAGGTGTCAGTCTCGCGCTTCCTTTAACCTCGGCGTCATTTAAACCACGTGCGTAAAGGTGATTCCAAAACATTTCTAGGCTATAAATCAACATCACCATCACCGCGAGCATCATCATCCTCTGTTGAAGAGGCCACGCTGACTGCACGCGGTTAAATGTCATGACACCCCCCCCACCCCCTCCCCGCGCCACAACAATCCTTTATGGCCTCTGCATGTTTGGTTGCGCAAAACAATCTCATCGGACATTATTGATGTTACAGATGTTATAGTAATCAAATTATCGGCCTGTGAAGGGCCCCTCTGTCACCGCGCCGTGTGATGAATTATAGTAAAGGTCACAGCCTGCCGGTGCTTTATGGAGGGTTTGTACGGTAACGCTCAGGTGAGCGCCTCCAGGGCCGGCCGGCCGGTGCCACACACACACACACACACACACACACACACACACACACACACACACACACACACACACACACACACACACACACACACACACACTATTCGTTCAGGTTAAGGGGTTCTTGTGTCTCTTGGGAGGAGGTAGGAGGTCACTTTTTTTTTCAAAACGTAACTTTACCTATTGGATTTACAGGTAATGGGAGTTTAACTTCCTATGAGCCTCTGGCACTGAGAGAAAGGTGAAAGTAAGAGAAGAGGCTCTCTCCAGTCTGGTGATGTTTTTTCTTGTCGTCATAAATCCCAGAAAAAGACCAAAACCATCAATGAATTGATCCCAATAACACGTGCGTGTATCAATAGCCTGATATACATTCTTTTTTGGGGGTAATGATGACTAAAATCTACAGTACGCAGCTTTTTAATGAAAAGATTTACGGCATCTGTGACAAGTTTAATCACATAAGACTATAATACTACTAAAACTATTCTCATCTTCTGTACATATGATGCAGTTATACTCTTTATGTGTTTAAGTAATTTCTATATTGCATTTGTGTCTGTGTTTGCGCTAAGTTGCATCTGCATTTACTTTGCTAAATACCGATAGCTAACTGGAAATTAGTACTTATTTGCATGAGAGTTGACACGCAAATAAGGTCTTAAACCAAATTCAAATCTGTACCCTAACATGAGGCAATAATTTACATTGTATATCTTTGTTGGATTAATGACGACATGATTAGACGATTGGGACACAAATGACTCACCAATGAGTCTGATAATAGAGTTATTGTTCAAGTCATGTAACAAGCACAAATGCCAAACATTTGCTCAATAAGGCTCCTCAAATATGAGGATCTGCTTCTTTGTTTTATGTCACTGTAAACTGAACGTCTTTGGTTTGTGTCACCTGATGTTCTGGGGATTTGTGTTGGGTATTTTTTTATGTTTGTATTAATGTTTCATTGTCTAAACTCTAAATTGAACGTAGCTTTGTCCCTCCTCACACCTCTGCTCCTCAATCTCATTCCCCCCTAAACAGGTTCATTTCATACAGATTATAAACTCCATTTTAACAGCCGCAGTCCAGCTTCCTACAGGAAACAGTATGTGGGCGACAATAGTCTCCGATCGACATTATATTTATAGTAAACGAATAGCAAATCATTTTTGAGACAATGTGGAGAAGAGACGATAATGAACTCCACACACGTGTGTATTCTACTATAGCTGCAGACTTTCTTTGAGGCTATTCGGTTACAATGATGTCAAATATGATATGCAAATGAACATAATACTGAAGTTATTCAACAAATAGTGTACCCGAAACCTCTGAACACTTTCTATGTCGTGCTGGACTTGGTGTATGTTGGCCACTTTATTTCTTTTATTTTAGTACTTTTACATCACAAGTGTATGGAAGATCATACATGAGGTTGAGGGTCTTTGAAGGGAAAGTATAAATCTAAATACACAGTTTTATTCACCACTTCTTCTGTGTTTATATACTAGGCTAGTTGTCTATACATGACATGAGCTACGTGGCATCGTGCAGTGCACACACCTTGAAAACCTTAAGTTTAGTTCAAGATGTTGAGTCTTGTGACCCAAATGACTTCTGCACAGTGTGTAAGAGAAGTGTTGGGGAGCTGCTTCTTTACTGGTTTGATCAAATGCAGAGGACACATTTTTGCAAACACATTTAGGAAAGTATCTTCTTTAAATTTAAAAAAAAAAAACTCTTTTCACATTGTGTGACCAACCAATCATCAGGAAATCAGACATTGAAGCACATCAGGTGGATTCTGTTCGCTGCTGTCAGGATGTCACCGTTCTCTATTAAGAGGATTACTAATAGTTATTTCATTCATTAGTACATTATAATGACCATCAAAGGACTTAAAGGATATGTCAATAAATCAATAAATCATGTATGCTTAAGTATGGCATAATGACCTTTTCTTTTTTTTTTTTTTTTTTTTTACATTTACAGTTATTTCTTTGGATATTAAAGTGTTTTTTGACCTGATTAGTGAGCTGCTGTACACAACTGCCCCTGCAGGGATAAATAACAGTTGCAACAAGTGGTTACATATCATTACAATAAACTACATGTACATTATGATCAATAAAAGTTACTTTAAAAACCTGTCAGGTTGATACCGTGATGTGCTGTATTTATGTCCTACAGACTTGTATTATCCTGAAATACATCCATTCTCATGACTTCCATTATAGGGCAAACAAGCACACATGAACCAAACGCTATGTTATGTGAATTTGCCTCAACAGACCCTCAAACATGTGATATTATTAATTCTAGCAGCCTATAAAAGCTGGGTAAACCAGCTCTTACAGTAAATGAGCGAACATTAGGGAATATGGGAATCACTTTCTAGATGTCTGTAATGCATTATAAACATACTTATGATGCCTTATAATCTGCTTAAAGTACTGTATACTTATACTTATACTTATAAGCACTCACAAGTATTCATAATGCTTTATAACAATAAAAAACACTGATAAACAACACATAAAAGCATTTTCAAGTGTCATAATACTCCATAATTGCCGGTCACTCACTGACATTTTTTGCAAGCCCATGTCTATATAGCACATTAAAAACTATCACGATCATAATGCATTATATGGCATATTATATATATATATATTTATATATAAACTATGGTATTTACAATACACTATGATCCTTGCAAAAAAGAAAAGTCAGTGAGGGATCAGCAATTCAGAAGCACTGTGATTAACCTTATAAGTCATTATAAAAATGCTTTATAATGTGTTGTGATTATTGTTATAAAGAAGTATGTGTGATTAGAACTACAATTACACAGTAACATAAGCAGATCAAAACGCATTATAGGTATGTTGATGGTGCACTATACACCTGGGTGTCATAGAAAGAATATATGAATCAATGTTATAATCAGATCAATTAAATAAATTATTTCCTCCAAAAGCACATAAATTCAACGGCAGGATTTCCTCAGGACTCCTGGGTTGTTGTTGTTTTTTTTACAGAGGAGGGAAACTGGTTTGGAGGGAAGCTTTGCTGTCAGTCCAGGCCACATTAATCCAGACGCAATTAGGTGTCAGCGCGCTGCTGTTCTCAGTTTGATGATAGCCTTGGGCTGAGCACGGCGGAGAGAGCCCTAATCAGGAGAGTAAACTCCGCTATATTTCAATTTGGGAGGGCGCTCTTCCGCTCCGGGGGGCTGTGGCACCGGTGATAAATAAAACGCCCATTTACTCCCCCTGTTCGCCCTGTTCGCCTACCACAGACATCCAAACTGCACTCGCCAACAGGCCCGTAATCATAGCCCGCATTTGGACGGTGAACATAAATCACACAATTGGAAACGCCATGATTAGGGATGCCAAACTCAAACAAATGCAGCGTGTAACCTTGTCAGCCCCGCCAAGCTGATATGAAATCATCTCCAATGAGAAATGAATCAAAATGGAACAATTGGCACTCCTCCAAATATTCAATCCTTTATGAACTTTAGAAGCTGCGTTACAAAACTCAAACAGCCGCACGACCACGCGCAGATCACCGTTGTAATCTTAACCTAACAAGATTACAACCTCCTCTCGTGTAATCCTTGAGTATTATGACACATCTGTTATTAACGCATGGCACAAAAGGTGGCCGCACAAGTGGGCCAGGCTTTAAAATCCTTTCAAATGTTAACCAGTATGTTCCTGGAGCCGGTTAAAGTGTTAATTGGCTGATTGAGTCCATTTATCTAATCCCTCAGTTTCCCCGCTGCCCTCAAACCCTCCAAACCGCCAGTGGATTTGGGTGAAGTGCTGCACACGATCTCTATTCAAATATTTCCATATGACAACTGCTCGCGCACCACTCCAATTAAAGGCTAGTCACTTTCTATTTAAGTTGCCTCAATAGATCGACTCTGTGTGCGTGGGGCAAACAAAAGGATCTTTCCAAAGCATTTAACTCCCCAAAAAGTGACTCCGGCCGCCCCGGGACCCGCCCCCTCAAAGGCCATCTCATGGGATTAGATGCTGGATTTGGGAGGGGAAATGGGGTTGCAACACTGCCTCCCCCACCTCCCGTGTTTCTTTTCTCTCTCCGCTAAAGAGGGGGCTCCGTGTGCGTGTTCAGCACCGTGGAAATGAGATGCGCATTTAAATCTGAGAGCCGGGTCCACCGCCTGTGGCCATGCGCTGCCAGGAAACCTGCCCGCCCGCCCCGCCGGCCGGCCCGGGGGTTAATTAAGCAGCCTTCAGAGCTGCGGGAGGAGAGGCCAGGTTTGATGCTCTCTACATCTGTGATTTCTAGCAAATTCATCCAGTCCCCCCGACCCCCCGCGCGCAAGGGAGGATTTTTAAATCGTAAATTAGCATTCAGATGAGAGGCCGGTGCGTTATGGCGCAGCAGAGCGGCACACACGCAGACTATACAGTGGTAATGTTTTTAAGTCTGAGGAATGATACCGATCACTGCTCGTGACACAATCTTAAACACGAGTCTCAGTGTGTCAACGGCTCAAAGCAGAACAAGTTCTCCCTGCACAAGCTTGAAATCCGGACACAGAAATATTAAAGCACGTGGAAGAATCAAGTTCTGTAACCGTGTCTCCACCTTTCTCTGCCGGTGCTGCTCATCTGCTTTCAAAGTGACCTTAACCAGACATTAAGTCTTATTCAGCTAACAATTACTTTACTCATTGTTTCTATTGATAATGTCAGAAAGTAGATCTTCTCAACACAAAACACCCAAAGTTATGTCTTAAAATGTTTTTTTTTTTCTTCCAAACCAGCAGCCAGCAAGATATTCAGCGGTGGAATGTAACTAAGTAGCCCTACATTTACTTAAGTACACTTTTACTTGAGTATTTTCATTTACTCCATTACATTTATCCGACAGCTATAGTTACTGGTTATTTTGTCAATTCATATTTTACATCAAAAACATACGATACATTTATAGAATACAAATAAACACATTTTTAAAGACTAAACCATGTGGTTCCCAAACTCCTTGGTCTAGTTGAGGCCGGTGTCACATTTCCTCTCTAAACTCATCACATGGTTTCATTTAAATATACAATAAACAACTGTTTGAGACACAAAAAGGTAAAATTATCTAATATTTCACAAAAGAAAATAATTGCGAACAGTCAGAAAAATAAATACAGATTTGTGCACTGGACTGAACGAGCTAACTGTACACAAACAAAGTTAAAACTGATATTGATGTTAGATTTAATAATCTATCAGTCACAGGAGACTTGTTTCTGCAGAATGAAGACTTTACTTTTGAAACATAAAGTACATTTTGCTGAAGATACTTCTGTACTTTGACTTAAGAAGGATTTTCAAGGCAGGATTCACTTGTAATGGAGTATTTTTTATTTTGTTGTATCGGTACTTTTACTTCAGTAAAGGATCCGACTTCTTCCACCACTGAAGACATTTGATTTTACAATAATATAAAACAGAGAAAAGCAACAAAATCTCACATTTGAGAAGTTGGAAGCAGAGAATGTTTGATATTCTTACTTTATAACCTGCCAGTACATAATTACACTATTTAAAGTTGAAAACAAGTGTCATGTCATTTTTTAATATCTCAGGGATGAAACTTAATTATTATTTTTCATTGTGGATAAATCTTTTGACACACACACACACACACACACACACACACACACACACACACACACAGCTTGAAGTCTGTCTTATAACACTTGTGTGCTTTGTGACTTTCCAACATCACATTTAAATCTTCTTTCAATATTTTACATTTCATTTGTGTTGTTTCAATTATGTCTTGATGAATGAATGAAAGCTCAACTGTGAGAGAGCGATGGAATCATACGTATCTATTATTATTATCATTATTATTAATGTCCAGTATCTATTATTAATAGGGCTGCAACTAATGCTTATTATTGATTAATCATTTGGCCTATAAAATGTCAAAAAATAGTGAAAAATCTCACACACCAAATATCCTGGAGCTCAACTTGATCCAAAAAAAAAAAAAAAACAGTCCAATTTACTATCATGTAAGACAAAGAACAACAACTACATTTCACATTTGAGAAGCTGGAACTATCAAATATTTTGGCTAGAAATGACCGCAAGAATTATACCATAATTAATTTTATGTCAATCGACCAATCGATTAAATCAACTAATCGTTGCAGCTCTAACTACGATTATTTTTTTTCTTCCCAGTAATATAATGGGCACTGGTTCTGAAGAGGAAACAAACTCCTGCAAACATTATGTACGACGCAACAAGAAGCAACTCTGTGGCTGAGTATGCAAATCACGAGAAATAAAGGCAGATTCTATATTCTAAACAAAGCAAATTCCTTGAACAAAACATTCATTCGCTCGACACGGAGACACACAAACGCACGGAGGCACTCGTCTGATTTCCAGACTCCACTCTGGCTTTTATAAATCACTGAGCAGAGATGGAAGCTGATGCAGATGCAAAGTGTTTGCAGGCGGAGAGGCCCGGCACTCTGCTCGCTGTGCTTTATTGTGTACTCGCTGTCACATACAGGTCTTCATTAGGAGCGTCTAGAGACTTGGTGAGGGGGCTTTTGTGTGCGTGAATCTCTGTGGTTTATGTGTCTTTTTGCACCACTAATACGCCACTATGTCAGATGGAGTCTGTTTTAGTGCAAGGCTTTATGGGGCCAAATTGGTGCTGAATAGGACGGCGGAGCACTTTAACAGCACTCACCTTCTCCTCACCCCTTTTAACTTATTAACTTATATTAACTCATTTTAACCTGTCAACAGCTCTGCATCTGTATCACAAATAAATCACAGTAGTGGGTGTAGACGAGTGTGTAGCCGGGTGCAAAATGTGTTTACCTCTATGTGAGAATCCACAAGCTTTTTACCTCCTAGTCACTATTAATGAAGCCAATCTCCATTTTGACTGTGTGATCACTTTTTAATGCACTTGAGTGTTTTTTAAAGTGCAATCAAACGCTAATTAAAGGCTGGTGTTTTTTTTTTTTTTCTTCTTCTTCTTCCCCGGCTGACCATAAATGCTCTTTTGTGCATGCTTTCACTATTAGAGAAACATACGCATGAGTCAATTGTTAAATTGCACCTGCAAGATGGCCCTCGGTGAACTGTGTCCCTTTTAAAAGGACACGGAAAATGGAAGGTAAACAATGTAATGAAAGCACAGCCTTTTAAAGAATTTGCAATGTTTAGTTTTTTCCTCGCTCTGTGAGTGACAGCGCAGAGCGGATGAGTGCATAAAGCCACAAAGCCACAGTGTTCTGTCAACACAATATTCTACATTTAAAGCTATAAAAAAACGCTAATTATGCACTCATTATCGCAAAACATCGCATATATCTCAGGAATAAATACTTAATTCTTTCCCCACAGGATTCATAATATTCTCGTATGGCATGGAAATATTTATTGAGGACTTTGTTACTTTAACCTTTATGAGTCAGAGCATGAAATATATGTTTCAGTGTGCGCCCGCGAGCCCTGACAGAAACCTCTCCCTCCTCATCTCCTCTGGACTGTAGATTGATAAATGTGGGACACCAAAAAGGAAAGTGAAAAATCAAATCAGCAGAGCTGAATGTGTCTGTCCCTCTAATGAGCCGCTGATTGAACATTTCAGTGGGGAAACATGTAGTCATTAGTCTCTATGCTCCAAAGAAGCATTTAAAAAGAAACTTCAGTAGAGGAAAAAAAAAATGTAATTACAATACAGGAGACAAAGAAATAGCTGTGAAGCATCAATTTAAGCATAATCACTACAATTACAGTTCCCTCGGGTCTGCTGGAGTTACCGTGATTGTTTTGGGGGGAGAAATTGTATTTGTGTGGATATGACACCTTTTCCTCAGATGTCATGCATCTTCCCATTATCACGCAGGTATTGGTTTTGAGTACGGGGTGTTTAGCTCGTCAAGGGAACATCATTTTGTGTTTCCAGAGGATTAACTGTGTTAGCGACTTGTGAAATGATCAGTTGCAGAATCTTTAATCTATTTATTAGCCTTCAACAATCAGTGTTTTTTAGAAAGAAATCAGTTTGTGTGCAAGCGTGACGACTGATTATACATTTTCTTGTTTCTTTAAACTGTTTAAAGGGCCAGTTCACCCAACTTGTTTTTTTCTAAAAAATTAGATGCAGACGCTGCCGTTTAGATTTGAAGTATTTTCTACCAAAGAAATAGTCCTAAACTATTTGCATAACTAGAAACAACGAGGCGTTAAGTGAGGAAATATGTTTTGCTTTTAAGTGTAATTAGGTGAGAGCGATAGGGAAAAACTTCCCTCAAAAAAAAAAAACCTTAACAGGAAAAAAAAAATGGAAGAAACCTTAAGAAGTCGAAATTTCTTAGTTGTAGTTAAAATTCTAGTTGCAGCATTCAGAACAACAAAACATTAAAATAAATCAAGTCTGGGAGTAACAGAGGCGTAAATGTCATGGACAGAAAATAAGTCATTTTAGATAGTTGCGTAGGTGAATTAAGGCCGTCTCTGATTTCTTTAACGTGCTGAATAAAAGAAAGGGTTAAATCAAACTTTACTGTCCAACTTTGAGAACTCGCACAGTTGTGGAGAGTTACTGCGTCGATGTGGAGCCGAGCCAATGAGCAGCGTCTCAGTTTTATCTGAATTTAGGAGCAAGAAATCCAGTGTGATCCAGTTTCTCTCAGCACATAAGCAGGACTTTGATTTTATCATTTGGGGCTGATCATCCGCCTTTACATACAAACACTCAGGAGACAGTGAAAAATCAAAAAACACTTCAATAACATACCAAACATACTCGTTCTGAACTAAAACACGATCCCTTCCTAACATTACAAAGTAGTTTTGTTGTATGCAAACGTAGGAGACAAGGGTCGATGTGCAACAGTCTATAAACATTTAAGAACCACACTGTGGATGAAAGCCAGAAATTTGAATACTTTTGTTATTTCAAAAAAAAAACAAAAGTAAAATCCTTCAAAACAAAAGGAGGAAATACATAATTGAACAATGTGTACTGGCATCGCTGTGTTTGTATCTTTGCCTGCGTGTCTGTGGCTCCCTGTCAGACGAGCGAGGGGCTGATCAGAGACACGCCGGCTAATGAGAAGCTGCTCTCAGTGGTAAGGTCAGACAGGCGTTTCCTCAGCTGGGGATCCTCTGCTTTACCCCCCCTCCCCCAAACGTCCCCTCCATCCGCTCTCTACTCTCTTCAAACACAGACCGTGATAAGACCAGCTGAACAGGCCCATCATGTCACTGTGCTGCAGCCCAGAGAGGGAAAGAAATCAAGCTGTCACTGCACAGCAATGCTGAGGGAGAGGTGAAGGGGAAGAGAGGCAGCCCCCCCCCCCTCTCTCATTCCCTCCCCAGAGCCTATTATAGCAGGTGCCAACACCGGGAGATGGATCACACACACACACACACTTACACACACCCTTGTGCATCTATCAGTATGAGGACACCCTATCTTGAGTTAATTTAAACTCTTTCCCTAATCTTTACTTTACGGAGCTGCCGAAGTCCCAAAATATACCAGAAAATGCATATTAAAACAAGGCTTAGCCCGCCAGCAGCTCCGTGAGGTTGTGCTGCTAAATGCTAACATCAGCATGCTAACATGCTCACGATGTCATTGCTATTTATGCAGATGTTTAGCAGGTAGAACGTTTTCCATGTTCACCATTTTAGCTTAGCGTGTTAGCATGCTAGCATTTGCTAATTAGCACCAAACACAAAGGATGTTATCAGTTTTGCCAAAGTATTAGATTTTCACAGTGAAAAAATGTGACTCGTCGTAGCAGTATATTATTTTTAGAGCGTTTTCTCTTAAAAACAGCTGCCTGCTGCAGCTCAAAATGGGTCTACGAGAGCGGTGAGAGTGAACAAAAAACAGTAAAGTTTTGGGCCAAAGAGCTAAACAACGAGCTGCAACTCACTATAAAGCAGCGTGAAGCCGAGCGGAGCTGCACATTCAGCTGATAATTCCCTGCAGGCTCAACAACGAGCGACCCACATTGTTATTGTAACATGTCGTTTATAGTTGCTTTAACTTTTCATCTAGCATTTATTTGTAGTTTGATTTATGATCAAATAACTGAAAAAACTAATCACATTCCCATCAGCCTCAGCAGCACGTAACGATCAGCATGTTAGCATCAGCGACTCAAAGCCCCTCTGTGTTCAGCCTCACAGAGCCCCCAGTGTGGCCGCAGACTAAATGCATAAAGCCTTTCGTATCGGCTCATTTTAATGTATAAATGTACGTAATGGTGAAACCACGCGTGTAGGTGTGTTTTTCTGTTTGTGAAGTAAGTTGTAAAATGTGAAAATAAGTTTGAAAATCTTCTATTTGGCTGCGGATCTGTATGTTGTGCATGTGTGTGTGCATCTGGCAGGCCTGACGCAGCTTGCGTGTGTGTGTGCGTGTGTGTGTGTGCATGTGCGTGTGTGTGTATGTAATGGGAACAGCTGGCTGAGGGAATGAGTACAGAGGGAGAGGTGATGGATGCGAGTGGAGCTCCTGTGACAGATGAGCTAACAGGTGTTCACCACAGCCCTCAGAGAGACGCTATTTATGAGCCGGAAAAGACAGCCAGACGCAAAGCACACTACGCCACCGGCCTACTCGAAGCTAAAACACATTACGTACATCTGCACAACTTTACTCGACAATGAGCAACACAGCAGAACTGTCTTTCGGAGGCGGATTGGCTTTAGTTTGCTAAGCAGCTGAAGCCCTTACATCATTCTCCCTGCACAAAGTCCTCATACATCTACTGCAGAAGATTAACATTAAATAATTGAACACAGATACAATACACTTTACCCTGGATCTGGACTTGGGTTGTACAGCTTGCAGTAAAGAAACAAGCACTTTGTTGTGACGTTACGACTCTTAACACCGGCTCTGCGGCACACACAAATTGTTAGGATTGACTCTCTCTTAAATATTAATGTTGTTGGTTTATCGCGGGGGTTAGCGGCTACACTTTACAGGCACAGTGAACAGTTTACCTGTGTACTAATGTTTTATGTTTATACTACACAATATGTGTGGTCTAGAGTCAATAAATCTTAAATCTGAAAAGGCTAATCTTTGTTGTCAATACGTTTCGTTTGTCTATGTCTTTTAATACATTTAAGAAGAAACGGGATTATAAAACGGTTTGTTTTAGGGCTGTAACTGAGGGCAGATAAGTGCAGCTTCAGCCCCAGTTTGTGCCTCATGTTCTGTGTTACTTTACATTCAAGTCGTAGAGCTGAGCATCTGTTTCTTTAAGAAATATATATCTGCCTATGTTTGAAAAACCCAGAAGGTCATTTACCAAAACTTACAGATGTTCTGAAGACTCTTCTCACCATCTGGATGGAAAAATATTCAGTCTGCTGCATGAAAAAATTATTTTGCGATGGTGGTTCCTAATCGAGGTAGACAGCAATGATATACGTCCTCGCTCTTTTTGTACGACACAAGATTTAACGCGTCATTTTGTATGTAAAATGTTTACATTTTGGTTCAAGTTCAATTAAAGCAAAGACTTATCTGATTTCCGGCTAACAGAGTTGCAACTTGATAAACAGACTTACATTTAGTTTTTTTACGTGCAGTTGACAGAATATTTTTTCATCCAGATGGTTTTAAAAAGTCTTTGAGGTTCAAGGAAATCCCTTCAACACAGCGCTAAGGGTCTTTTAACGACCTTCTGGGTTCAGCTGGTAAGATGCCTGGCTGTGTGACGAATATAAAACATAAAGATATGAGGCAGAAACTGCAGCTACAGCAGCTCATAGTTACTGTCGTCACCATTTCTGTTTTAATGTTACTTATTTGTCTGAGAAATTAATCTGTTCTGGAATTAAAACGGTTTAAATTTACAGAGTACTCGTTTCATTAAGTGAAGTGGAAATGGCAGTTTTATAAGTTAGAAGGTCATATTTACTGGGATTTGCGTGAGCGTTGTATTCACAGTGTTATTTACCGTATATTTGTGAAAAACTGTAAACTATTGAAGTGAAATCTCCAGATCACGAGTCACTGCTTCCTGGTTTGGAGGATACGACACAATCCATGGTGGATGGAAACATGGGAGAAGAACATATGTGAGCATGTGGAGTGACAGATTCATCAAAATCATGATGTCATGAGTACACGGTATGCGTCGCAGCCTGCCAATTAGCCGAGCTCATCATTAGATTTTGTGTTTCAGCCACGTTCATCATAAATGACCATAAATCACAGCATCGAGATGTTGGAGAGACGGTATCAGGTAACACGCCCCAAATCAAACTGAGGAGCGCCACTACTAGCGAGACACAAACAAATGAAATGTTTATTGTTTTAATAAATTCACTTTTTATTATTCAGCAAAAGCGATACAAATAAAACAACCTTGTTGATTTAAATCTACCGTATGTTTGGTTTTCTAAATAACATTTTTTTCCCACGTCGAAGGCACTTTAACTAGTGTGATTTGGGGGCGGTGGCGTCAAGGCTGGAATGTAAAACTACATCAGGGACAGGGACAGGGACAGGGACAGGGACAGGGACAGGGACAGGG
>CALSCE010010647.1:7245262-7265262 GCA_943593645.1 Bovichtus variegatus
ACAGGGACAGGGACAGGGACAGGGACAGGGACAGGGACAGGGACAGGCTACTTTGGTGTTGTAACAGCTTTCAAATGTTTAGAATGTAATGCGAGTGTTTGGATGGCTCTAAATGACGTGAAGAAATCTTCCTTTTCTCTGTTTTCTGGCACTAAAGGACAAAGTCCATCAATGCAAACACGAGATGGCTTGGCTTGGGCACCAGTGCCGATGAAATACAGTCGGACATCAATGCTTTAGTGGAGTATCTCAATCCGTATAAACATTGAAGCGGGACAGACAAATTGGCCTGTCGCTCTGCGAGTGAGGCAGCGATACACTCTTTTCTCACAAATCTATGTACAGCGGTTTGTACATAATAATGCTTGATCAAAACCATAAATGGCATGAAATTTAAATAGTCACCACTGAGGTAAACGAGCAGTTGCTTTGACATGATTGGATGGAGTAGTGTCACGTTTAGGAATGACTTATAAAAAGGAGAAGGTAAGGGGTCACATTTTGAAAATTGCTTCTATGATGCCTTCTGTGTGCTTTTAAAAAAAAAAAAAGGGGACCATCACTTTATTCAAGACTTTCACAAAGTTATTCCTGCGATTCAGGACAATACTTTCCCAAAAAAAAAAAAAGAAAAAACCCACAGACCATAAAAGTAAGAAAGTCTTCCATTGTTTCCAGTTCATTCTCTGTGCAGTGCAAGTCCAAGCTCTACTTCTTTGGGTTTTCTGTATTTCGTATGAAAGTGACACGTGTTTGCGAGTACTGCCTGAATTGTCCTAAACCACAGAAATAAAGTATAGTAAATCTTTACTGAAGTGTTGTTCCCCTTTACCTTTACTAAAAGGGAGGAGGGAGGAGGGGGGCTCTACGCCTGGGCGAGGGCTTGTTTGAGGTCTCGGAGCAACATGGAAGCCATGACGCTCTTCTCTGTGTTGATTGTCAGCAGGGCAGTGGAGGACTCCTTCAGCTCCAGCGACACCAAGACCAGGGCTCCGCTGCTGACCGTCCGCCCGGCAAACCTGCAGGTGAGTAAGAGAACATGGGTCACCTTTAAAGAACCACCAAAAATTCTAAAATATCTATCTAAAAACAAACCGCTTTTATGTAATTTGGTTTGCATTTCAAATCACCCTGACTGAAGAAAGCAAACTGTTTTTATAAAAACATAAGAAACAATTGATCATAACTTGGCAGGATGATGAGGCCTGTTGGTGTATTTCACGCAATTTGAAAATAAAAACAAAGATATGCACTACACTTGCATTTTACTAGCAGGCGGGGAAATAAATCATTTTGTTGTGGAATGAAAATAATTTGTACACTGAGCTTAGACTACTTAATTATTTATATCATACATTTCTATTATCATATTTCTATTCTTGTTATACAGTATTTGAAATGAAATCGAAATTGAATGCAGTGCCTCATCTCTTTATCGATGAAAGACCAACAAATTTCACCTTTTCTTTTTCCCAATTCACATAAAACACGTGGATGTGAAGACAATTGCTGACCGCTACATCAATGAACAGTTGACGTACAACAAACATCAGGCACCTTTAAAAAAAAAAAAAAAAAAAATGGAGTTAAATGTGGCCACTTGACTCACATTTCCCCCTAAACCGCGTAAATCGTCACGTTAGAAAATTCTCCAACACCTCACACCTTGTAATTACTCTATATTAGTGCGTGAGACAAAGAAGGAAAACGATGTGACAGGAAATATAGAGAGCAGAGTAACAGACAGTCCATTATCCCGGCTGACTAAAGAGCCATTAGGGGTGAGACACGCCCTTCATGCCAGTCAAACAGAATATAGACCGTTTTTATGGACTGTGGGTGTCTATGAGTGTGTGGGAGCCTCTCGGCCGGTATGGGGGATGCCCCGTCCCACCGGCTCCCTCTGGGCCAGCGGGAGAATTCTTGGTCCACTGTTTCCTTGGATACCGTCCCTGCAGACTGGGGGCGAATCTGGGCACACATGGTCCCCATTGAGAGCGCTAACAAGAGGCAGACAGGGGCTATGACCCAGTGTGACCCTCTTTGAGGGTGACGGAGCCGAGCCGAGCCCCCTCTCCCGCTCCCCTCTGGCCCTCTGCATCTCGGAGCCTCACGTGGCTAACTCCCAGCCATCTGCCTCCATTTAGCACTACATCCCGGCAACAAAGACCCCCGTGGCAGCCCGCTTAGGCCTGACAAACAGCCCACAAAGAGCCCCACTTAAGCCTGACTAAAGCCTGTGAAGAGCCCCCACAGGACGGCCTGTGGACAGAGCGGCGTGCTGCGCGGCAGGAGCAGCTAGCACGTCCACCAATTAGCACGCACACGTTAAAGACGGAAAAGGTGGGGGACACTGAGGGGACATGCACACACAATGAAACGGCGCTGGCTCACAAACCCAGTGTGTCTGGGTGCGTCTCTGGGGAGCTGCTAAATTACCATCAACAGAGGAGAGGGAGTTTATCAGGGAGCTCTCAGGGAGGAGAGAGAGTCCTCCTCACGCTTAATTAAAATATTAGCCACTTCAGCAGGAAACGCAAGCCATTCAAGAAGAGGATTAATTTCCCTCAAAAATACCAACCTCTTTGCTTCTTTAAATAATTCAGGGGTTGCATATCAATCCAAATGACTAATTGTGGGAATTCAGCATGTGTCCTCTCTCATAATCCATTCCCACCTTTAAACAACCACCAAAATAATCCTATTTATGCAAAAAAAAAAAGAAAAAAAAAAAGTGTTTTGTTTCCATTCAATACACTAATCATTATAACACGTACAGTAAACATACATGGGAACATCCGGTTCCCTTCAGCCCTTCTCTTTGCCCCCACTGTCAGCAGCTTACGGTGTCTATGCGGTCCCTGTGGCTTTGCTAATGGATTTAGGATATAAATCTATCATTTACTCAGCCAGTTAACACTACCCCGAGGCTGCTTTCATTTCGTCTCAGGAGACGCCGCTGTGGGCCTTTGTTCATGTGTTGTAATAAGAGCGAGTGAAAGAAACAAGTGCGTGTTTTGATTGTGTTGGATTTCCAAGCGTATTTGCTTTGAATATTGTCACTTTGCCGTTTGCGGTAGTGTGCACGTTCGGGTGCAAAGACCAGATCTACATCACATCTGAGACGACATCAGTGCATTTTTAGGGACTAGAAGGAAAAGATTAAGGACAAGCTTAAACGGGTCATTGGTATTCTCCTGCACTCTTCACATACTGGGCTAAACACTGGATTAATTGCAGTGTATGGAAAGAAAAGCAAAGCATAACCCCTGGACTTAGAGCAGGCGGATTGGCATCGATCGGCAGGGCTGCGGCTAAGCATCACTCTCCAATTATCTGTGATTCTCCTCAGTGCAGAGAGCCTTGTGTGTGCCATCTGCCTCCCCTCCACCCTGCCACTGCAAACACAAAGTGGGCTTCACCTTTACATTCACCCTCACGCAGAGAAGACACCGAACGCACAGGATTCTGCAACCAAGAATGCAGGACTTAACCCACAGCAGGTACACGAGCCCCCTGCGTCTTAAGCAAGCATTCGACCAGGTTGGACTCTCTGTGCGTGAGGTTTTTCGGAGGAATCAGAGAAGCTGAGGCCAAATGTGTGGTGGCTGCAGCTGGATATTATTGTTCTATTCCATCCAGGTGGACAAGTGGAGGAGTGTCCTTCAACTGAGTGGTCAGTGAGGCCAGACCAGAGCCGAACACATGCGAGCAGACTCAGACCAGGCAGATGGCCAGAGCGATTAGCCCCAATTACAACCAGGAACCCTCCACCCATCTCCAGAGCTCGGCCATACGGACAAACTGCAGCGCTGCACTCGAAGGGCAGAGGGGCAGACGGACATGAAAGGAAGGAGAGGACAAACAGATTACAGAGGCTGATGGGAAACAAGATGGGAAGAGGAGACGAGCCTCAAATTCAACGATGATTCAAGGAAAAAGTTGCGTACAACTGCATCTATATTAACAACCCACATTAAAAAACAAATACATTGCACTCTTTGTATCATGTGGAGATAGATCATACGCTACACTGTCTGCTGAAGCAATCTATAATAAAGAGACCAGAGGGTTCATTAGTCGGATTATAAATGATAGTCAATTAAATTTTAAATAGGAACAAGAATTCAACTTCACTGAAAAAAAAGGAAAATTCAGTGTTTCAAGAAACATAATTTAATTATATCAAAGTGTAAAGTAAAGAGAAAGCATAGCTTATAAATCATCGGGTTCAGGTTTTTTTTCCCGTTTTTTTTTTTTAAATTAGGCTCTAACCAGAGGGATTGGCAATGCATGCAAAATTCGATCAAATTTGCTTTCAAACGGACTGAAAAATAGAGCACATTTATTCTATTCCGCCTGTTTAGACATAAACAAGAACAGCGTTTTCTACATTTGCTTTCCTGCTTGATTTATTGCCATCCTCCTTTCCAGCAATCAATTTCTGTGTTTCAGTGGCATCCCCCTCCGCTCGGCCTCGACGTCTGTTTGGGAAAAGCAGTGCTGCACCCTGCTGATAAACAAGAGGAGTGCAGGGATGCAGAGGTGCATGAGGGGGGGAGGCAGGCTGTTGCTTTGTTAAACAGAACCTGTGTTAACTCCAATACCAAAATCTATCAGACAAAGTGCCTCAGGTCAGTTTAAAGCACGGGCGATATGTGTTGCGAACTGTATCATTCTTAGGATTCATATTGAAATCCCATCCTTTATTCCTACATTAAAGACAAACTCTTACTCCTCCGAGGCCAAAGACTTTGTGTGATCTTATCTGGATTAGAGAAGCTTTTCTCTGGGGAGAACCGAGGAGAAAAAGAAGGAGTCCTGGGTGGAGGTCACCTCACACATCACATTTAATGCCAAGTGACCTCCACAATAAGCTCTCAGTGGGTGTATCCGATCAGATCGATCCATCTGCTCTGTGTGTGTGTGTGTGTGTGTGTGTGTGTGTGTGTGTGTGTGTGTGTTATTCAAAGTATGCACAGCAGCAACACACAAAAACACCATGACTGAAATTACCGGTGCTAAAACCATTAGTTGACGGTCAGAAATCCAATCAAGAACAATTAATTGTTTTCTGTCATTTATCAAGCAAAAAGGCCAAAAAAATCTCTCTCCAGCTCCTTAAATGTGTTGCTCTTCTGGGTTCGTATGATCGTAAAGGAAATGTTTTGGGATTTTCAAAAGTTCTTCAGACGTCACATTTGACTGTGGGAACCTGTGATGATAACTTTTCAATGTTTCCAGATGTTAATGGTAAAAATAATCAACAGATTAACCAATAATGACAATAATCATTATTACTCCACTCTTGTGTTCCAAGACTCGTTTGGGATCTAAAGTTTGGATGTGGGTAGTGTAAATAAAGGCTTAAGTACAGAAAGTACAGTTTTACAGTCTTTCTTTGGTCTGCAGAAGTTATGAAACAAATGGAAAAGGAAGCCTTTTCCAAAGAAAACAAAACACAATAACTGGTTGATAGAATATGAACAGAAAGTGTAAAATGCCATGTGGGGACATTTTCTTGTCCCGTTTTTGTCTGACCATTAGTCCAAAACCCAAAGATATTCAGTTTACGCAACAGAAAAGTAAAAAAAACAGAAAATATTCACATATGGTCAACTGAAACCAGTTCCTTTATTTGTGGCATTTTTGCTTTTTAAATGACTTTGCAAAATAGAAAAATCGATCGACTAATCGAATAATTGTTGTTCAGTTTGAACACATCAAATGAAACATCCAGGACCTGTGCAGTCACGAGCACCAAATCAAAACCATACATGGACAGATTTAGAGATCTTTGCGACACCTTCTCATAGACGAGGCTGTCAAACCCGCCTGTTAACGTTTGAGGAGACATGACTGAGGATTTTTCCAGCAAGGAACTCCATCATCTCCGATAAATGGACCTCCTAAGGGCAGCGTGGAATAGGTGGTCATCATAAAGACTCCAGCGGACAACATGGTGTCTTCATTATTATAAGACTGCGGGGCATTGGGACACAGAAGCAGGAGAGAGATTGATAGCATGGAGTCATTTGAGCTATCGGTTATTCTGAATGAAGTATGGGCTTATTGGATGCAGGCCTCTCCCACTGGCTGACATTGATTTCCACTCATTCTTTCAGCTCTCGGTGCCCTTGTGCTACCGTCTTCCTCTTATTCTTTCACTCTGACTTTCTCACTGTCCCTTACTTATCCACGGTTTCCTACACGTTTCCACCATGGCTCAAAAAGAAATGATCTTCAACGCGATATCATTCGAAGACGAAGAGAAAGGGAGACGTGTCCGCACAGAGCGAAGTAATAAAAGAAAGGGACGAGCGGGAGGAGGACAAGAGCATGGCGCAGAGGGATGGAGTGAAAGACAAAGAGGAAGTGAAAGAGAGACAGCGGTGAGGAAGGAGAGACAGATGGGGGCGCAGAGATGAAGTGAAAGAGAGACAGAGCAGGAAACAGAGGGAGAGAGGGAGGTGTAATTATCTATCAGGTGTTCGGGTGTGCGTGACAGAGGAGGAAGCTCATTAGCACACTCTGTGTACACCAATTACACAGCCAGGCTTCTCAGGGCATTCCCCTGGCATGTCTGTGTGAGGCTGGTGGGGGACACACAGACACTGCACCCCACGTACTCACAGTTTAACCAAACTCCACGTAAAACACAATTATCACCGGGCACATGTACGCAGCCACATTCGTTTTCATACTCTCAGAGAGAACAAACAAACTCACGACAATAGCGTCAAAGTAAGATTTGGGTTAAATCGAGAAGGACTGCAAAGACAGTAGAGGCTCAATAAAGACGACAAAACCCGCCAGGTTATGTGCCTTCAATTTGGAAAGTGGTTTTGTATCCCGATTATTTGACATGGCCAATAAAAGCAAAATTGTAAATAGTGCCCAAAACTGGATTTTTGAGACAGACAAGTTTTTTTTTTTTTTTTTTTTAAATCAGGATCCTTTAAATGTGATTATTAAAGAATTTGTCGTTTAGTTTAAAATGCTCCTTCAAAAGGTCTTTGGCTGGTTTAGGATTAAACATGAAAGACAGAAGAATATCTCTATAGAACTTACTTATCTATGTAACATCAGGCTGTACATCAATATTGGTAAATGCCATAAATAATCTGGATAAAAAAAAAAATCGCTGAATATCTAAGAATGAAAATATCACACAAACATGATTTTCTTGAGATCTAAGGGTGAAAGGTGCATGTGTGTATTTCTGGACAGGTCACCTGTGGAAGTTGTTGTGGCTGGATGAAACCACGCCCACGTTGGCCACCGACAGGACCTGCTTGCTGATCGCCTGGCTGGAGGTGTTTGCTGTTGCCATGGTGACGGTTGCCGAGGTCTCATTCATGCCCAGGAGCTTACCTGGGAGGATGCAAAATGTTCAAACAAGGACCTACGCAAAAGGAAGATACATACTGATACTACTGTGAATTCAATGCATTTGAACAGTTTAAAAAGGGGACGGTTCAACACAAAAATCTAAAATACTTATCTCGCCTCTATTTATCAGTCTAGATTGTTTTAGTGCGAGTTACAGAGTGTGGGAGATATCGGTCTGTAGAGATGTCTGCCATCTCTCTAATATAATTGAACTAGAAGCCACTCGGGTTGTTCTGCTCAAAGCGCTAGAAAAACACATTTGAAAAACAGCAAAGTCTCTTTCCAGATATCCTGACCCAGATACTCAAGATAATCCACAGACCTTGTTTTGAGTTTGTTTCGTGTAGGAACTCATTTCTTTCTACCGTATCAACGCGCAGGAGGAACGCGTGCATTTACTGATGGACGACAGGCTTATGATCGTGAAAGCGCAAGATGTAAACATTAATGGCGTCCCCCTCGGCTGAGCTGGAGCTAGCTCAGGTGAGTTAGCAGTTTATGAGTACGAGCCTCTAGTTCCTACATGAAACTGAAAGAAACATTGCATTGTTGTGCGTTTCATTTGTAATTTTCTTTGAGCACCACAAGCGGAAAAAAACTGTCCCTTTAAATTTATAGCAGCTGTTTTTTACGTTACCATGGACATAATTATAATTCCACAGTCAAGTGTTATGGACATAAAATGTCCATTAACTTGCTGTATACAGAGTATTTTAAGACCTGGTTTCAGGGCATTAAACAACAAGATAAAATAGATTTTGGTGGTAACTAAAAGGGGGGAAGCTAAACAATAAAAGGGTGCTTTCTACAATAATGCAAATAGAGGGACGGCAAAGGGCCAGTCCATGTGCACTTAGTAATGAGCAAGGATTTGAGAGAAAGAATGGAGATAAATAAGCACAAGTTAGGTAGGAATAAAAGAGGTCTTAAAAAGGCAAATACAATGGAAAAACCTGTAAACTGAAAGACTTAATTAACTTCACTCAATTTGTATAAAGCAGCAATTTGTTAGAGAGAAAAAGGTCCAGCAAAGCAAGTTGTTCTACTCTGTTGTGTGTCTGAGTGCAAGGTGTATTCAGTAGAGCTCAAAACACATCGAATGAAGATTAATTAAGGAAGAAGCAGCATTAAGCAGCCACTTAGGAGCACACTGATGGCTTAGATATGAGTACGCTCTCAGCCCTCAATAGCTGCAACCGTATGTAGCTCTACAGGTGTGTGTGTGTGTGTGTGTGTAGGACATACCATTAAGTGCTTCATAAGAGGCAAGCAATGTGCCTTAATGACAAAGGTGAGGAAATGTTTATTAGCGGCGGGCTACTAGGATTTTATTTCACTTTATAAATATAATTTATGAATACTACATACAATAAAAAAAAAAAAATCACCGACTCTCTAATTTTGAGATTTAAACCCCAACCTTTGTCACTGAGACCTAGAATGCAGTTTTTATTAGGTCTGTAAAATGCATTTAAGATTAATCTTTAACAATTAAATCACCTCTAAAGAATCAGTCTGGTGATATTCTATA
The DNA here is from genome assembly GCA_943593645.1 of Bovichtus variegatus. Lineage (NCBI taxonomy): Eukaryota > Metazoa > Chordata > Actinopteri > Perciformes > Bovichtidae > Bovichtus > Bovichtus variegatus. The sequence continues at coordinate 7,254,186 of CALSCE010010647.1, forward strand.
TTTGTCTTATTGTCAACATCCTGTTTACGTTATGTATTTATGTTGAAAAAATATGATCTACATCCGTGTATCCAATATCTATCGCCCTCATAAAATATAGTAGTGGTCAGAATACACTCATTTCATTGAACTTGGGCATTGTAGTTTACTTTGAGTCAACCCTACATTACCTGCTGCCGCAGATACTCGCTAGAGCACCTGATGTGTATTAATCCGCAGTTTAAAAATAGTCCCACTGAAATGCACTGTTTACTACTCTTTGAGTGACGTTTGTTAAAAACTACACAGCCCAAAAACATAGGATATTATCTACATTTTTCTTTTTAATATGAAACTATACATTTGTCAGCCGTTTTCACAGATTCATGTCAACGGACTCAGACATTCTTGGTTTGATGGGATTTGCCAAAAATATAGCATAATGCCAGCCTTATCCTTTAATCACAACACTGTTAACGTGTGTAAATGCAAAATATCATTATTCTATTTCACATTTTACCCATCAGTCTTGAAAATTGTACTTACAGACATCAGAAAAGCGTGACTTTTAGTAAGTATGCCACTTACTTGATTCAAAACTAAATGAAAACGCAACAATATGCTCCACTTAACTGTTAACAATAACAAACACTGCAGTCCTTCTGCAAGTGAACTTTGAATTAGTAGAACAACAATTTGAGTGTTTAACTAATTAGTGATCTTTAATGTGCTTTAAGCTTACCAACAAGTACATTTTATTTTGCAAACGCTGCAAATGTGACCCACCTTGGTCCTTGCTGAAGTCTTGTTCTGACATGGTGCTGGGCATCAATAGCTCTCCCACAGCAGGCTGGATGGACACACTGAACTGGTCCTCCTTGGTGCTGAGGGAGGCAAACAACAGTAAAAGAATAGTAACTTATTGACAGGATATCGAACATGAAGCAGAATCTTGTAAATTAGGACTTGCACGACAATGTTCCCTTCTGCTCTGTGCTACAAATTCCTCTTCGTCTTGAGTGAACGGACGACGACGTGCGGTGTAGTGAGCGTGTTTTGTGCACTTGTGTGTATTCATGCTTTGTTTGTGTATTAAATGTTTCTCTTCTGATTGCCTTGCAAATCACGCTCGGTGAATGGCATTTTGGGCCAGATTGATTCCCCCATCTTGAACAGATTTTCTGATAAGGTTATTGATCAGCTGAGCAGCGGTGCCGATGGCATTCAGCAGGTTGATTTGAGCTGGCGCTGATTACTGGAGAAATAATTGTTATCCCAGTGAACCTAGATCAATTGTGGCTGATGTCTCACCTGGGAGTGCCGGCACAGAGCAGGTAGAAAAAGGAGAATTACCAAAGAACAAATGAGTGAGGAAAAAAGGTAAGAGAAGATGCAAATGAAGGTAAGAGAAAGAGACACGTAAGGGAGATGTGATGATTAATCTGGAGACACGGGATGAGAGTAGTAGCAGAAAAAGGTAGTGAAAAAGATGTATAGGTCTGAGGGGGGGCGGGGGGGGGGGCATATGAGTGGATGTCAGGTTGTCTTACCACAACTGGAAGTTGGCTGCTTGTGTCGAGTCGCTGAAGTCAATACCCATGGAAACCGTCACCGAGGCCTCTGGCTCCAGCCGCTCTGAGAGTGGAAAAGAGGGGAGGAAAAGACGAGAGGAGAAAAGGAAGAGTGAGTGACAAGGGCACAGTGTGCAACGTGGAGAAGGATGGAGCAAAGGGAGAGGAGGTGGAGGAGGATGGGGGGGGCAGCAGCAGAGTGGAACAGACAGGCATCCACACCACTTGTGTTTTCTACTTCACAAAGCAAGGCCAACGTGTGTGAGAAATCTATCCTTCAATCTCATCCCCCAACACCTCTAGCCTCGGGGAGAAAAAAAAAAAAAAAACACATGAAGGACTAGCATATTTCCAAAACAACAGGCTTGTCAAAGACAACATCAGCATCAAGAGAGATGAGGTGAGGGAGACAGACGGAGCGGGCGAAATGCAAGCTAGACAGAGTTAAGTAAAGCCAAAAAAAATGCTGAGCAGAGAGTCTGGGCAGCTGAACGGGAGAGGAAGAGGAGGAGGAGAAGGAGGAGGGAGGTTAAGGATGAGAAGAACACAGACAGACAGAAACATCCTCCACGCTTCCCCAGTCGGCCTGCGTTTCTCTCTCCGTGGAGCAGGGCTATTTTACTGTATAACTCTTTCCACAGACAGAAAAGAGAAGAGGCTCCAGAGGAAACCCTCTGAAAACAGAGCCATCATGGACTCACTTCCAGTCCAGCCTTCACAGCTTCTCTGACACACATTTTCTGGTTTAACCTTTATTCTCTACAGTGTCTGTATCCGTCTCCCTCGTGTGTTAATGCAAACCATAGGACAAAGAACTTAGTAGAGCATCTCAATTGCTTATCTCATGAGTAAATAATAACAAGATGCAAGGATTCTATTCAAACTGCAAAGTAACAGATGCTTCTTTTGGTGTTTATTATTAGTTCTAACATAGAGGGCCAACATGCAAGTAGTAAGTTAAACTGTGATAATGTACTAGTGCAGTGTATGAACAAGTTGTCTTTAAAAGGAGTATGCAATTTGAGATGTCCAAAATATAAGACGTTTATCAGAGAGCTCTAGAACAGCTGGGACATAGGACTATGCTACCATTGGACAGAGACAGGCTGCAGCTTTATTGTACAGATACAAGAGTGGCATCGATCTTCTAATCTAACACTAGCCAAGAAAGAAAATAAGAAAGTTTCCCCAAAATGTCAAACTTATCCTTTATAAAAGGATCGTTTAACAACGTTAGTCTTACTTTAACAGCTTTGACCATCATTTGCATTTCATATTATCATAACCTTCTACTCATTAAAGTAGTCGCTGAGATTTGGGAACAAAGCAACAACAAGGTCCCACAGCACATGAAAGAAAAGTGGTAAGACAATCAGACAGGTTGAAAACAGTCCATCTTGATTATCTTAAAACACTTCATTACGAGGTAAAACAAAAAAATATGTGCACCAAAAAAGCCACGGATCAAATAATTTTACAGTTTTACTAGTTTTTTTTTTGGTTTCTCGTCCAAATACATTTCGCTAACGTAATTTGTTTACGACTTGTATGGTCTTCTTGCAATGTCCCAGTGTACCCGGATCCCAGCAACTACTTTGGTAAGTATAATGTTAGGAATAGGAAGGACAACACAACAAAATAAAACCCATGCTGTAATTAACCGGAATAGTCCTTTAAACCTTATAAAACCCACAAAGCTACTTGCTGTTTTATTTTATTTTAGTGTATAAAATATTATAGGCATATGACATGGCAGTAACTAGTTGCTACTAATTAGTTAATCAGAAATATATTAAATGATTTTGTGACGTGTCGCAGGACACAAAAAAAAAAAAAAAAACGCTCACATGGAGATGAGCAGCAATGGAAAGTAATGCACATCGTTGAGGCAACGTGCAAAATGTCTTACTAAATACTAAACCCTGTCAAAACAGCCTTGCATAAAGCTTTGTCTGTATTCTTTCTCTGCAACTTATCCAAACCCACTCCAGCCACCAGTAGCCCGGCTCAATCGATCCAAATTACCCAGTTTGGCTGCTTGAGTTCCTTCAATGCCCAATCAATCCCCTGCAATTGACCGTTTTAACGTGCTCCACCGCACACCACTTCTGAGTGTTTGTGTGTGCATGAAAAAGAAAATCTTGAGGGAGCACTGTTCTCAGTCTTATATTATACTGAGCGTAGCAATCATACAACAGTGTGACAAGAAATATGGAGATGGTGCATGTTTGTTCGTTGTGATCGATACTAATGAACAGGGATTAGCTGAAGTAATATTGGCTGTTTTCAGGTGGGGGGGGCAATGGGACAGGGCTATTTGCTGAGCTGATAGCAAACAGGTTTAAAGTGATCATTTAATATCTGTCTGAGAAAACAATCATAGGTAGAGCATTCCAGAAAGCCATTATGAATGAATAGGAGGGACAAGAAATATTATAATCGCAATAAATGTGGTTCTTTATATTATAAGAGAGGAAAAAACCACTACGACATCCTAAATCCGCAAATGAAACGGGAGTTCAGGCTGGAGTTTGACCCACTTGTCACCCAACATGTGAGGATTGGCAGCAAGTTTAACAATAGTTGGCCAGTAGCATTATAATAAAAAGAGAAAACAAGATTACGTAAAAAAAGCTCCAAAACCATGTACTGCACTTTCTTTCTTTTTTTTTTGAATAATGCATGTCTAAATCTTGGGTTGAAAGAGTTGGATGAAATTGTAACTTTTTTTTTGTATTTACATAGTAAATTAATGACACAGAGATTGAATAAATACAAATATATAATATCAAACATTTAACTTCAAACTTTGGATAATGTTCATTGTAATTTCAAATGACTATTTAGTTTTAGACTCTAGATAGTGTTTGTTAAAGTATGATTTACCGTTTATACCAAGGAAACTACTTCTTTAAAAATGATAAGGCTGCAGATATTCTATACTTTTGTTAATGTCAACAAATCCCATTAAAAGACCAAAACCAATAATGCGTTTGTAACCTTCGATGTGTGAATCTCAAGCCCATTGGTTCCTACGTAAAGACATTAATCTATAAAGAAAAATAACAAATAAATAAAAAAGGTCCTGAACATATGCATTCACCCTTTGAAAAGAGTTAAATAATTTCATAAAACAGCTGGTCACTGTATTTTTAAACATTACTGAAACAGGAGTAAATGGTGCATTTGTTGAGGACTTTTTTCAGCGGTCGATTAAGTCACAATTTGTGCTCTAGTGAGTATTTGGGGCAGCAGCACAGTGCATGTGGGATTGAGTCAAAATAAACTACAGTGTGTGTGTGTGTGTGTGTGTGTGTGTGTGTGTGTGTGTGTTCATGGTAATGAAAGAACATATCACCCTGTGCGACAGTGTGGCTCCTTCGTGTGTTTTTAATAGTTTTTGGACAACAATGGAGCTGGTACAGACGAATAGGATATATCAGGCTATTTATACTTTAGTTAAAAGGATCAATTCATTGATGGTTTTCATTTCTTTCCATGGGATTTGTTGACAATAACACACATTTAAAAATATCGCCAGCCTTATATTTTAATGTCACATTTGCTGGCAATGTTAAAAATCAATGAACAATCTTGTATTTACCTGGAGTACCTGGACTATTTTACACTTGTGTCACTCATACTTACCAATGGCGTTAAAGCAGTGGATGTTCAGGCTTGCTGGGCTTCGTTCTCCTATATGGATCTCCTCCAGGCTGTGGTCTGAGCTGTTGGTCAGTATGACCTGTACAGCCACCATACTGGGCTCGTACAAACAGGGCTGCCTGGGGAAATGGTACTTTGCCGTCAGACCTTTTCCAGTCATGTGGTGAAGCAGCTCATAGGTTTTCACGGGGCCGAAAGATGGAGTGGTGACCTAGAAGGATACATGAAAGACAGGAATAAACCTCAACAAACCACTGATTTAAAAGTGGGCCACTACCTCAAACTTCCTGATTATCATAGAAATAAACTGCAATACGGACTGGATTAATCTGCGAACAACTAAACACTGCTGCAACAACATCCTGGGGGCGGAAGCAGAGAAGGAAGATGAGAAAAACAGCAGAACACGAGCCTAAAGCTCTCCACATCAACACAACATCCAGGGACGCCTTGTACATTACGGTGCAAATGCATCCACACAAGAGGACAGATTAATACAAGAATCTCCGGTCTTTCCATCACCTAGATTCATGCAATTCATCGTGTCCAATCAGCAGGCAGAATGCAGCACTTCTGAGTGGAGTGGGACCAAGGGTTGGCTGATAACTCCCCACCAACCCTCCCTTTATTAACTCTGTAGGGTAAAGAGGAGCCCATTTAAGAAATGTCCTCAATCAGTCCAGTTAGATGGAAATGGGCTGGTTGCTCCGTCAAACAAGGCTGAATAAAAACAACCTCTAATGAATAGAAACACAAGTGCTTGCATGGGCCAAACTTGCCACTCGCAGTCCTTTTTAAAAAGAGGCTTTTACCTTTTCAGGGGCAGGAAATTGAATTACCTTTGAGAGATCTAGAAAAGAAAGGATGTGGCGGGTGGCGTTTTCGCTCTCCTAGAAAATTAACATCTCGTTACTAAGAGGAACATTGTTCACACTTTCAGTTTTTCACTTGACGGTGGCAACCGTCAGCTCTTGTCAGAGCGATACAGGACCGTCGGCCAACACAACGCGGCACAGCGCACTAAACATGTTGCACCGTCAAACATGAGAACATTCACATAAAAGGTCTGACACACCTCAGCAACACACAGTAATAAAAAATCATTATAAAAAGCATGACAAGTTTTGAGTAGTTTCTTTAAGTCAAAAGAGGTCCGTCTGCCTTGAGTGACGGCAGTAATTAGTTCAACACATCACAAGGAACAAAGCCTCTTCACACCTTCTAAGACACTTAGCACCTACAGTAAATCTATTTCATACACTGACAGAGGCAACACTGGTGCAAATGAGGAAGAGTTCAAAGATGGAAAATTGCTGGAAAAATACCGCCTCAAAGTGATAAAAAAAAATGAATAAAAATCCGACTCTCGAAAGAAGTCCTAAGAGTGATAAAGAGGATATATCATGTAGCATTATATGAAAAAAACAACAGCCAGTAGCACAAAAACAGATCCCAGTGTGTGAAATAATTAAGCTAATTGAATATGACTGACAATATGATACGAGGAAACACAGTGGAAACATGCAGGCGTGTTAGTGCAGCTCACAGTGTTGAGTGGTGTCAGTGTACATTGTGTCACTGGACGTACTGGCAGTGTGTTCTGACTCGGGTGAGAAATGTACGAGGCGTCCTCCTCCCGACTTGTCACGCGGTGTGTGAGGATGAAGAATCGGTTTGACATACGACTAGAGCAGTGGAGATGAGTTTCGGTGTGTTCACTTTACAAGTCGATATTGTTCAGCCGAAATAAAACGCTCACCATCTTTGTATCGTAGCAGCAAGACATGTTAAAAAACAACAGGTTTCAGAGTTAAGTCGTCTCAAAAAGGTCAAGGCTTAGGAATTTACCTACAAATAAGTCATAAAAACGCAAAAGCTATTTCATCAACACTGAGGCCATCAAAAACCTAAAAAGAGTATAGAGAGTTTACTTATTCTTTGATATTTACGGACCTATACATTCTTGTATGGCTGCTCGTGGTGAAGGATACATGAAGAGTAAGCACGAACAGTACTCTCCATGAGAAATAATCTGTCCTTTACGTGTAAAACAGCCTTTAACATTAGCCAGGGACTTCAAATTGCCCTCAACAAATGCACTATTCACTCCTGTGTAACATTTGTTAAAAAACTACAGTGCCCAACTGCTCTAAGAAATGACTTAACCTAATCCAAAAATGTAAATATATACACCCAGTTGCCAGTTTGTTAGTCACACCTAACTGAAACTAATGGCGTGTTATTCAACTTTATGATCATTTTGGAGGCTGCAGTTGTTGCTGTTAGACTGTATTGCATTATACCCTAACCCTCATTCAGTGGGTTTGCATGTACTTAAGTTCCCGGTTTACAGTCTACTTTCTCCAGGAAGCTGATTTCTGAAATGTCATGTCAACGAGAAACCTTTTTTTTTTTTTTTTTTTTTTTGTAAATCGGGAATGGAATTCCTTAATTGGAAACCCGATTTCCCCCGAGCAACATTTCTCCTGAAGAACGTCGATTTATCTGCCTTGTATACGACTAACCATGTTTCTAATCTTCTTTTGAACAAATGTGCCCGTGCATGACAAAAGACGTGTAGTCGACACGCAACTTTGCAGCCGTCTTGGCCAGGTCACCATTTATGAAATGGATTTCAACTCAATTGGTTTTTATCTGGTTATATAAGGGTTAAATAAATAGCTCGGCGTATGTAATAAACTGGCAACCGAGTGTATTTGTGACCCGTTTTCAAAGATGTAAGTCTTGGGTAGGGGTGAATAGGCCCAGGTATCATATTGGCCCCCAGTATAACCCATTTTAAAACAATAGCCTGCCTGAGTCACATTAGATACAGAGTAAACCGTCCGATCACAATACCATCTCTCAGTCCCCTTGACAGAGCAGCAGTGTCTCTGGTGCCCAGACCGCCCAAGTGCCTGTAAAGGAGGTCAAACAAACATTTGTTGCTGTGCTGTAACGCCGCTGTGCCCTCACAAGTGCCCGTCACGCCACCGCCAGCCTGCAAATTTATTGGGCCACTTTTGGATGTGTCAGAGCAGTCGGTGTCGATAAAGCTGGCCATAATGTTTGCCACCCCATCACAACAGAGATTTACCTCCTTGACAGACACATCCGGCTTCAAGGTCCTGTCTGTCGCCTCGTCCCGAGCAAGCGGCAGAGACAGGAGGGAGGACGGGAGACAGGACAGCGCTTCAAACTGCTTATTATCACCAATTTGACACGGTGGACAGTTAAAGCCTGACACAAGTGCCCGAACAAGCGCCTTCACTCTTCCATCCATTGTTGTCCTGTTGCACAGCACAAGCCCATAACACCTCAAGTGTAAATAAGAAAAGAAGAGGAATGTAACCTTGACTTCTCTGTCGTCCCCCTTTCTTTCTTTGGCTCCCATTCTCCACCCTGGACAGGAAGGAGGGAGGTGACAATGAGGGAGGAAGTTGATTGAGAGGCTCTATTATGCATCAACTTAAAGGAAGCTCCCGTGATGGATGACACAGACACCAGTCACCTTCAGAGCCCGGACGCCACGCTCCCAGTATCCTCTCTGGCAAATGACCTGAAAATCCCGCTGACATATTCAAAAAAGGGCTAACCGGAGCTGGGTAGCCTTGTGCCGTGTGCATAGGAGGGCCAATTTAAAAGAAAGTGGTGTGGGGAGTACAGAGATGTATGGGCATATATTGAAAATCCATTTCTGTTTTTTCCAACACCAGGGACAGGATTTCATTAAGCTCTACAGGAGTTGTGAGGATTAAGGTAAGGGACACATGTTTGACTTTAGGGCCTAATTGTTCCCCTCAGTCAGGAGATGACAATTAATTGAGGGGCGTCACAAAGACCTTGACTGCAAATTGGATTAAATAAATGTTACTACAGCCATCTAAAAACTACTTTAGTGCAACAAGAAGTCTCTCCGGCGCATATAGACAGAGGTTACTTCATTTATGCCAATTTGTCAGTAAATTAGGTATTTTAAAATGATTAATTTTGAAAAATTCCATTTAAGAATATTAGCAATAATAGAGGATTGTTATTCAGAAACAGTATTGTCCTTCATTTAGCTGCTAACAGTTTCTTTGTTTTAGCATGATATTTAATGGAACTGAGGCCGCAACTAATGATTATTTTCATTATCGATTAATCAGCCGATTATTATCGTTTGGTCTGTGAAATGTTGGAAAATAGTGAAAAATTACCATCTCAATATTTCACAGACAAAGAGATGAAAATGTTGAAAAATATATAAAAAGGTGCATCTTTATAGGAGAGTTAAATTAAGAGTACCACATAATTTGTTACACATCATTACGAATCACAAGAGATTCTTTAATCTTCTTACTTCCCAAACAGTAACACTGGCTACAAAGTATGGAAGAAACCAGTGTTTACTTGAGAATTTATACTTTTGTTTCTGCTAATTTATACTTCTACTCTACTACATTTCAAAATAAAATATGCTAATATACTTTCAGTCCATTTCAATTTTAAATCATAAAAGTCTTCATTCTTAAAGACAGCTAAAATAAATCTTCCGGTGTGGAAGCTAATTGGGTTTATGAATTTTCTCGAATGTTTTATTCTTGAATCTAGAATTGCAATCTCTTATTTTGTCTTGGTTGAAGAACCTAAACTTTGAATGCAGCACTTTTAATGGAGTATTTTAAATACTACAGTATTGTTACTTTTGCTTGAGTAAAGGATCTGAAAACTCCCTCCATCACTGGAAGAAACAAGCTGCATAATACCACACGTGCTCATGTCGGCATGGATATAGCATCATATCTATGTTTATACATTTAAAAAAAAAAAAAAAAAAGGGTTAAGACCTTAATTCACTTGCTTACAGTAATTAAACAGCTAAGTGGTTGTTGCATCAGACAATGAAAACACACGTGATAAATCAAGATTTTTAGGGACGGCCATCCTTTCCTCTGTCACCTCGGAGAGGAGAAACACGAGTGACAAAATGCCTATACACAAATATACACACACACACTACACACACACACACAGAGACAAAAAAACAGTCCTCACATAGCTGCTAAAACAAACTAATAAAAAAAGAAATGCTGCAACAGCTGCATTAAAACACAAACATTTCCCAAACTATCCACTCGCTGCGTAGGCCGCTGCAGTGACTGGCTATTTCTGTGTGAGCATTTATTCCTATTTAAGAGGCAATCTCCGCAGTTTGAGTGGCAGCAGGAGGTTTGGAGGGCAGGGGCTGCTATATTCGTGGCGCTTGGGGTCCTTCTGCTGATTCATAATTAGAGGTGAACCCAGAGCGCCCACTACGGGGAGGTCAGAGGGGTGAGGAGGGAGGAGGGGGAGGAGGAGGGGGCGAGCTGGCGCCCGCCTGATGGACACCAAATGAACAAATTATGATGGCCCCCTCTGGGCGTGATGGGGTCAAACGCCGTGCGCCCCGCCGCTGACAGTTCAATTTCCCCCCAACGCAGCCCCATTCGCTGACTGCTAATTATGAATGAAAAGTTATCAGCCTCAGCCACCCCGCCGCACACACGGACACCGGTCGGAAGAGGTTTGGGGTGGGGTGGGAGGGTGGCGGGGATTTAAGAGGCATTTGTGAGAGATCCTAATGTCAAAATGTTATTAGAGAGAACGGTAGCATGCAGAAACTGGGGAGAGGAGGAGGAGACAGAAGAGGAGGTGGGTCAGAGACAGTGACCAGGGTTAATCTAAATGCCTTTGATAACCATGCAGTAATTCTCTAAAAGGGCCCGAGCGCTCAGCTGAGACAGACTCGCTGCCTCTGTGGGCAGATTGCTGAGAAATAGAAATGACACTGGGGCCAGTGTGTGTGTGTGTGTGTGTGTGTGTGTGTGTGTGTGTGTGTG
>CALSCE010010647.1:7265272-7307878 GCA_943593645.1 Bovichtus variegatus
GTGTGTGTGTGTGTGTGTGTGTGTGTGTGTGTGTGTGTGTGTGCGTGTGCGTGTGCGTGTGCGTGCATGGGGAGGGGCGAGTGTGAATAAAGGTGAGGTTATTTACCCTCGTCTATGAATCCCGATGCCCATCATGTATTTATGCATAGAATTGACTCTAAATCAGATGTTGATGTGCAAAAAGTTCCCTGTTCTAATCTGCATTTCTATTCTCTATTACTGCATGGCCTTCACCTGAGGAGGAGAGAGTGACTAACAAGACTGCATAAACGCTGGCCTGAGAGCAGCTGTCAATCATGCTGACTGACAGGCGTGCAGGACTGACGAGCAGACTCAGAATATAGAGTAAAGCTAAGTACAAGACCAGAGCTAGGGGTCAGTGGCGAGGCAGTGCAGGCAGCTTGTGAAAAGACATTTGTTTACATGCAGGCAAACAAATTGTTTACCCTACAAAGTTAACACAGACTTAAAGAAATCGGGCACTTTACCCATCGATTAGATTCTAAATTCATCTAAAATACCCAGCGCAGTCTTTACTGCTTCATACGCCTTCAGTTTGACTGAAACCCTTCTTCCGCTCCTCATGTTGAGCTAAGCTAATTGGCGGTAGCTTCAAATGTACCGTACATAAATGAGAGTAGTATTGATCTTCTCATCTAGCTAACGGAAAGAAAGCAAACAAGCATATTTCCCTTTTCCCTTCCTCAGTTGCTCTTCCTGAGCTTTTTCAAAGAGTTACGTTACATCATGTGGTGTTTACATAAAGAAAGTCCTCTGAAACAAATGTATTATTTGCACTATATAAAAATGTACTTGATTATCTAAAAAGATACATATAACTTCTACTGTATGACTCTTTTAAATTAAGACTCCTTTTATAATATAAAAAAAAAAAATTAAGAGTCTGGTAATTATGAAAAAGGGATACAACTTAACTTAAAAATTAGAAAAATGCATCGCAGAAGGAAGGCACTGTGTGGTCAGCTTCAGACCGAAAAAATAAAATCCACTCTCATAGCAACTTTCACCCTTTCTCTATATATATATATATATATATATATATATATATACACACAACTATTAGGTGGTTAATGGACAAGTCGATAGGCTGTAGGGCTGCGCAATATATTAATATTATCTCAATATTGTGATATGAGACAAGATATTGTCTTAGATTTTGGACATCATAATACTGCATAAGTGTTCATTTTTCCTGGTTTTAAAAGCTGCATTACAGTAAAATGATGTCATTTCTGAACTTACCAGTCTGTTCCTGCTGTTCTATTATTTTCCTTTACCCACTTAGTCATTACATCCACATTACTGATGATTATCTCTAAAAAAAGAAATCTCATTGTGTAAATATTTTGTGAAAGCACCAATAACCAACCCTATAATATCATTGCAATATCGATAGAGGTATTTGGTAAGAAAAATATTGTGATTTTTAATTTGCTCCATATCGTCCAGCCCTAATTGGCTGTAAATAAATGTACAATATTTTGTCAATGAAAAATGTACTTGATTGATTGTAAAACCATTATCTTTTGGTTTTTGACTTATTGTGATCTGGGAACTTGTGATTTTTAAGACATTTTAATCATTAAATGATTACATGATTAATCAAAAAAATTATCCACAGGTTAATTATTACTAATCATTAATTGTTACTTGCAGCCCCCCTTTATAATTATGAGTAATCTATTAACAACAAATCACTTTAATAAATCAAATTCATGTCAGTTACAAAATAAAAGCCCATGTCATAACACCTGTGTGAATGCTGACCATATTAAAAACACCATGAATGTTCGGATATAAAATCAGAGTTACCACAGAACTGGCTACGAGACACAAAATAGACACAGCAACAGCAGAAAGAATGGTCTGGACATTTTCCTCCCGGGGGGGGGGAGGGAATACAAAATATACAGAGGCGCAGAGTCGCTCACATACTGAGGAGAGAAAGGAGCCGTCACACTAGGAAAGGTCAACCATCAGATATACACAACACCGAGACACAAGGGACACAACATCTGACAGAGAGAGATGGAAAGTGACAGAGAGGAGGAGAGAGATAAGAGAGAGAGAGAGAGGGGGAGAGAAATAGAGCGGGGGGACTTATAGATGAGACACAGAAATAGAGTTCAAGGGTGTGGAAGAGCAAAAGACAGCGAGGGTGAGAAAGACGGACTATAAGAGAGACAGGAAACAGGAAGAGCAGTTGTGCCGTCCTGACTGGCTATAAATATAAGAAGGCAGAAAAGGTCAATAGTTGGCGTCTGGAGCAGAAATGTTGCACAGGGGAGAGAGGCTCATTTCACCATCTCATATGCGGCGCTGCTGTTCCATCAGTGTCAAGACAGAAAGGAACAATCGACTCTCAACACACGTTGATGGAGGAAATGTCATTCTGTGTGTTTTCTAATGCACACACACACACACACACACACACACACACACACACACACACACACACACACACACACACACACACACACACACACACACACACACACACACACACACACACACACACACAGTATACGAACCACTAACCTGCATGGCGGAGGAGATGTTGGAGAGAGAAAGACCCTCAAGGTCGGACAGCAGGCTTGAAGAGACAACTGAAGACTTTGGTGCATTTGTGGGTGCAGGAGAAACTAAAAAGGACCAAAAGAAAAGAGAAACGGGTATTTTAAGCTTGTTAAAGCCACGAGCATTCGTCGTCTATCACAGTCTTTTTTTGATACTGCCACTGGGGGACGCCAAATACTAGAATTTTCTAATCCGACAAGCAGCGGCTTTAAAAGCTACACTAAATCGCTTTCTGGCCACTGGGGGGGGGGGGCTGTGGAATAACCTGAAAACACATCAACTAACATATTATCACCTTTTAACCAGACCCAAATGGAATCCGATGATTTTTAACCAGAATGAAAATCTGCGGAATTTAGCGGAAATGTATTTTGCTTGTAATGTCATGGACAATATTCATTAAAGATAACAAAAACTGTTTTTAAGCAAAAATAACCACACGCAATACATTAAAATTACCTTAAAAAGGCTGAAAGAAATATTTTGTAGATTTTAGTAGAACCTTTCCTCAGCAGCAAATCTAATTTTGGACATTATTTCACACCGCACCACTACCTTTGATCTTAATCCTAACTTAAAACAACAGATGACGGTCACACATATGCACAAGGCAGTGGAGATATGCGTTGAAAAAGTGATTCATAAAAACAGCGTCAGGATTTTATCAGAGGACGCAAACATACTGTCGTTATTATTGTTGCCTTCGGGGAAAAAAACGAACAAAAAAAAACGTTATCAGCGCCTCATTTCTGCTAGACAACCCCCTTTTTATGTTTGTGCTGCGAGCAGAGTTTTCGGGCTGGAAAACCAAAAACAACCAGCTGAGGTGAACAGTAAACACTGAGTTCACATTACACTTGGTCATTTGATTCCGTTTATAGAAAAATTAGTGCCACATTAACTTAAAAAAATGACAAACAAGAATGTAACGATTTACAGCGTGAATGTGCAGATGAACTCACAGTCATCTAGATCCAGTAAGGAGACTTCCATCTTGGGCTTCACTTCCACCTGAAAAACAAAAACACAGTGACGACACAGAAGAAGAAATTACAGACAGAAGAAAAATGACATATGAGATATATCTATATATATATATATATATATATATATATATATATGGCGTCTGGAGTCTTCAATGACCAGTCGAGCACAGTGTCGCGTCACCCCCGATGCACACCACCTCGTGCGACTGAGGCCGGCTTGTCAGGTGTCGACTTGTGGGAATTACAACACACGACTCTAGCTCGCGCTACAACAGGCCCAATAAAAACGCATTTTAACATACGAGCACTTTTATCACCCTTTCTCCGCACCCTCCTAACCAACCAAGGATCCATTCACGTCACATAAAGAACCATAAAATTCCACTCTGCATTCTCCAGGCTGAGCAGACAGGAAGGGGGGGAAACAGAGGAAGGAGTGAGGAATGAGAGTGAAAACAAACAATAAAGTTAGAAGCCGTATCTTATCAGATCTTCTCTGATTGACGCTTGGTGGCGGTAATAGAGACGGAAACCTTGTTAGTAAATGGAGGTCTGAAAGAGCAAGAGAGAGAGAGAGAGAGAGAGGTGTAGAAAGAGAGGGAGAGAAATATGCATAATTCATAGAGCATGTCCAAATGACAAACTGTATGAAATGAGAATTTCATAGTGCAGCAAAGGAAAGGGAGGGTGAGAAATAATGTGATGAGAATAGCAGGTAAGAAAGAGATGGTGAGCGCTGAAAAGGGGACAAATGAGTTGAGCAAAATTATATCCCGCAATATACACTGTAATTCCAACGCTCTCGCCACATGCGCGTCTGGGGACCAGCTACTCCCCGGGGGAACCTGACGTTTGCACAGTGGAACAGAAGAGAGCCATTAATCCTGTTCACAATAATATCATATTCTTATATATTTCTTGGCATACTTGCTTATCCTATTTGGCTATACGGGTGACTCGGAAGCATAAAATAAGGAAATATCATGAGAAACTATCATGAAGAGGAATGCTGTTGCACAAAACCTATGGAATAAAATCTGTGCTGCATATGTTTAAGTGCTCCTGCTTCCTATTCAATTTATAGGAATTAACTTACTTGTTTATGTTGTCTAATATTTATAATTATTAAATCATATTTTAGCATTAGTATGCTCCACTTTCTTGGGTTTGTCTGAAAGCCAACCGTTAAAACAAACTACTCAGTGAAGGTATAGCATAGAAATAGAAGGAGAGTAGAACAGACGTTGAACTGTTTTCTGCGAGAAAGTTCAAACTACGAAAAGTAGTGCACTCCGTACTTCGTAGTACTCCACTGCTCGGCTTATACGCAGGGTAGCGCGCTACAATCATGACTTCAAAGGGTCATAGTTCACGCACAGCGCTCTGACCACCCTATACCTGCTGCAAGCACACACAACCCTCGAAATCAGGGGTCCCCAACCACAGGGCCGCGGGCCAGTACCGGGCCGTGGATAATTTGGTACCGGGCCGCACATAAAGAATAAAACTTTTTCTTTTTTTTGTGTTGGTAATATTTATTGTAAACATTTTTATGTATTATATTATATATATTACAATATAATAATAATATATTGCAATAAGTGCATAATTTAAAATGGAATAATTACATTTACATTATATATTTAATAATTAAATTATGTGTTTTGCACTTTATTGTGTGTTTTGTTATGCCTGCCCCCCCCCCCCCCCCCCGGTCAGTAGAAAAATTGTCTTGCATGAAACCGGTCCGTGGTGCAAAAAGGTCGGGGGTCGCTGCTCTAAATACTCTTATAACTCAAATGAGATGTTAACATTTTTCAAAATTGAGATAGCATCTGGACAAATCAAAATGCAGGTAATGATAGACAAGCATGTGATACTTTTTTTTTTTCTTTTCATTTAAGTAAGTGTTCATAAGAAAACATTGAAAATCAACAGACTGGAAACAACCTCAGCATCCTAATAAAGGTAAGATGGCTAAACACATCTAGTGATTACAGCATGGTGAAGAGTTGTGCGTCATTCTTTATTCGTGTGGCTCACTCTCGTCTGCACCGCGTGTTCTCCTACTCTTCACCCTAGATCCAAATTAAGTCAGTTTCGTGGAGCCAACTAAAACATAATGTCACCTTGGGTTTGGACTTCACGTCTCTCTTCTTCTTCGGTTGCGTTGTGGGGGAGTCTGAGTCCGAGTCGTCCTCGGAGTCCGTCTCTGAGCCGGAGGAGCTCTCCGCTGACGAGCTGCTAGCTTGAGCTACCGGACCATTTCCATTTTCATCCGAGTCACTGAAACACACAAGAACGGCAAACATTGCCTCAGGCAGCTAAAAGAATGCGTATATGAAAATAAAAAAAGTACTGCGCATTTATTGCTTTTACCACAACATTTACATAAAACTCATACGGCTTCCATGTATACGAGTTGAGCAAATAGTCTCGAAGGCATCAGCCAAAGCAAACTTATATCTTTATCTTTTCTACGTCTCTTATTTATTTTCCATCCAAACTGAAAGCTTAAGCGTGGCCCGGTCAGAACAACAAACGATCAATTTGTTTTTGTTTGTGAAGCTAATTCAATGTTGCATTCACTCAAAAAGATTTTCTCCATCTTTCTCCTCTCTCTTTCACTTGCTCTGTCCCTCTTCAATTTGTCCCGATAATGATTGTTTACTCCGCCTGCCTGGGAGTTTCAGCCGTTAAATTAATGAGGGGAATTGTGACGGTAACTGGCTTTTTAACTTGGGCGATGATGAAAAGCCAGTATTAATTTGGCCTACAGATTTCATTTGCTGCGAACAGGAAAAAGTGATATAAATCACTGTGGGCCTGATTAGGCCCTGCCTGAAATGACTGGGCCATAATGAGGGCATTATGCTGTGTTTGTTGTGGAAGCACTGGGGTGAGCTGCTCTAATTACTGTGTGTATGTGTGTGTGCGCGTGTTTGTGTGTGTTTGAGCACTGGGGTGAGTTGCTCTAATTATACTCTCTAATGGAGAGAACAGGGTCAGCCGGCGGCCTGTCACACAGCAAAATCAGGTACATTCTGTGCGAGTTTGTGTGTCTGTGAGCAAACGAAGTAGAGTGCATAAGAAACTAAATTTGCCAGTGTGTAAGAGAGTGTACGTGAGCATATTCGGTAGTAATGACTCAAATCTCATTCATTGGCAACACCAGGCTGTTAAATGACCAATCAAAAGTCATTATCCATTAGCCATGTAAATGTGGGTTACGCTACTGGAGGAAAATTCTCCTTGATTAGCTTGTTAATGGAACTCACACTAATGATATTCCAGCAGCTCTGCCAGCCTGATGTGTCCGTGTGTGTGAGACAGAGGTGCATATACAGTACAATAGGTGTGCAGGCTCACAGACTACACCTTTACCTCCTTCAAGAAACCTGCTATGGTTTTCTCTCCTATCTGAAAATATGGATTTGGATTAAATGAGGTCAATCTGTTGACTGAACTTTGGTTGTTTGCCGTTCCCCCCCCCCATTTCCCAAAGAACTTGTAACAATGTTATCTGTTCCTTGTAAACGACAAAATGACATTAAATGAAGAATTCTCATTCAAAACTTTCTTTATCCGAGTTGTGCAGACGGCGTCCAGTTTCAAAATGTGTCCTTGTTCTTTGATGCCCAAGATGTTCGTGGAATTCTTGTCATATTGTATTCCAAAATTCTCAATGTATTTGTTACAAGTTTAATAGTTTTTAATGATTACCAATACAATACTAACGTGTAAAAGGTGCTCCATCTTTTTCAAATGTATCACAAAAAAACAGCAAGTACAAGAATCAAAATCCTCTCTAGTTTCCTGGCAAACATAGTGGATGAAGTGCTGAACAGAAGGAAGTATCCAGCCAGAAGGTGGGTTGTCATATAAATAATAAAAATGGCGGAAGTTGTTAACAGATGGGTGTTTGAGCTTATTGATGCAACAAAGCACTGATTGCATTTGTTGTTGACTACGACTCTGGTGTCTCTCACAAACACACACACACACCTGTCTAATTAGCTAAGCGAGGAAGAGGAAAAAAGAAAGAAACATGAAACATCTGGACAGGGAGGGTTTTTAAAAATGTACCTGAAAGCAGCAGTTGGCTTGATTTTCTTCTGAGGTGCCTTCTTGGTCTTTTTCTTCTTTTTTTGTTCAGATTCAGATTCACTGGAGCTTTTTTCAGATCCACTGGAACTCTTTCCAGAATCGCTGGAGGTTTTCTCCGACTCGTCACTGCTTTCCTCCTCGCTCTCACTGCCAGACTCTGTGCAGTATGCCAGTATATACAGTATATCAAAGACCGGTGAATTCAAGTTTGAATTTATGTTAAAGTTCTAAACAGTGTTTTTGATTACATTCATGGTCGCCATTTTTTCAGTAAAAGCCGTTCAATGTGTTTACAGTCTGTAATTACCTGGCTATATAGTAGTTTTCATCATTCGTGGCGGAGCACGCCTTCCTTGCTCAGGTTTTAAATTGCGTTTACATGCACACACATTACTGCATTACGGTTTCTAATTTTATCTCATTGATATCACTGTTCCCTCTCCTAATATCGGAAAAAAACTGTATTACGTTACTGCGAATACTAACTCAACATTACCCTCTGCTGCTGCTGCTTCACATTAAAATAGCATACCTCTGGCCAAAAGCAGGGCGGCTTTTATCGTGAAGCAGTCACAGGAAAAGCAATGTTTTTGTCACGATCGCTCATATATATGTAATATATCATCAATATTGAAAGAAGTAGTGAAAGGAGAAGGAGCAGCCACAATGAGCTGTGACACTTCCAACTCCTCAGCAAGGTAACCAACTCCCATGTGCTTTGCTGTTGTGTGCAAAACTACTCGGCCGTGTGCAGCATAAAATCAGATCGATAGAAATCGGCCATTATTAACCAACTTCTCCATCGGCTGCACTGTAAACAGAAACACCAGCTGCTCCCATGTAATATCTCTGACAAAGTCGCTGCACAACAAGTGTTTGCTGCTTTGAATTCTGGGAGCTGTAGTACTAAACTGCACTTGCCGTCACCACCAGTGCTCACGTGTCACTAAATCAATCAGAACTAAACTTAAGGATTATAACTTTAATACATTATCCCATGAGGACAACAGCGAAACATTTCATCGCCATCTCTCTTGTTAGACCAAAACATGCACCTTCAAACACAAAGACAGAAACAAACCTTCGCTGCTGCTGCTGCTGCTGCTGCTGTTTTCACTGCCACTGCTCTCAGATCCTTCCTCTCCTTTCTCTTCTTCATCGTCCGAGTAGAACTTGTCAGCAGATTTGGCTTTCTTGGTCTTCCCAACTAGCGGTGCCCACTCTTGCACCTAAACAGATGTAGTGAAGGGAAGTGAGGCAAATTAAAACTACAGCGTTCGAGATTCATAATTTAGGGATGAGCGCATAACCAGATTTTGATGATTGTTTGCACTTATGGTAAGTCGCTTTGGACAAAAGCGTCTGCTAAATGAACTGTAATGTAATGAAATATTCTAGCACCGTATTCAGAGGCAAAATTAAAGGCTTATTGCTTTGTAGGGGTTTGATGTAAAGAAAACTAAATCATTCTGCAACTGCATTGTTTTATATGCTTTATTAATGTTAAATATGCTTAAAGACCCAACTATTCACACAAAGTGAAGAGTAAAAGCATTGCATTAGCAGTCTGAGAAGAGCTGGATATAGTGGAAATGCACACTGTATATCTCTCAACCGCTTTAGTAAGATGCAATGAAATTAGTCAATTAACGTAATTAGGTCAATCGGTTTTTGCTGGCATTTATTTTGTCCAGGACAACACAGATTTCCCAAGTTACCAGATAACTTTCTCTGTTAAATCAACCTTATATCTAAAACTAGGGGGAAAAAGTTTATTGTGTTCTGTTTTGTTGTTGTTTATTGTTTTATTAGGATCCCCATTAGCTGCTGCAAACTAACAATGATAAAGCTGGTGCTCAGAGAAAAAAAAAACAGAATCAATAATATCCCTCGCTGAAAAACAAAGGCCCTAATTGTTGTATTTTTTGTTCTTAAACTTATTACGAGGCACACAATGTTCATGTCTTTGAGCAGAATGGAACAGAGGATTGAATGTTAATTTCTCGAACACAAACTGAAAATAAAAATGTTGAAAGCCAGTAAATTTCAAATACCAAATTTTACCTTATTTTCATCTTCTATCCCATTTTATATATTTTTTTTAATCCAATTTATATACATTTTTTCATATTATTTGCGTTTCTTTATTTTTTTTAATAACTTGTGTAAAACGATAAGACTGGTCTTATTGGCTCTCAGGAACAACAACCACACCGATAACTACTGAAAAAGTACATCTTTAAAATATGTAGCTATATTTCTTTTTAAAGGCTCAGTGATATTTTAAACAGCTGTAGATTTCAGGCACAATGGAATAAGATATATGAGGCTTTGGATAAATAGAAAATACAGTGGGATCAATCAGTTGTTGGTCTGTTCCCAATAAGAAAAATACAGATTATAGCCAGCCTTGTTCTTTAATGCCTTTTAATGTCTTATAAAGCATTTTGAATTTCCTTCTCGTTAAAAAGGTGCTTCACTCATAAACTCGCTTTGTCTTCCATTTGTTGTACAGCAGAAGTGTTTTAATTATGTCGCATCGAGTTGTTTGCGACTTTATTTTTCTGCAGGATTAGTAAATTGGGTTCAATATGCTGACAGCCATGTGACTTTTCCTCATATTTAGAGAAGAGTCATCCTGGATAGCAATAAACTCAAGAAGTGAGTGGTGATGGTCATGAGCCCTAACGTAATGTTGACACAACTATCAATGAAATGTGATGCTCATGATCTGAATCGTTAAAAACGTGCAAATCTCTCTTCTACAGAAGTTATTCTATGTAATGTAAACAACATCTAAAATAGATGTTCTTGGTCAGGAAAATGACATCAACTTAATTTAACGTGATTTATAAAGAACTGATAAACCATATGGCTAGTTTTAGTTTACAGATCGTTTTATCTATTGATCACTTAATTGTTTGCATCATGAAATGACATCAAATTGTAAGATCACAAAATGTTTACGCAGGAGAGGTTGGAACCAGTCTCTAAAAAAAGAAATGACTTAAAACGATAAATCGACTGTCAAAATGGAGATTAACTGATCTGCTGATTAACTAATTGTTGCAGCCCGAATGTATAAACCATGACAGTGAAAGTCAGATTAAGTATGTTACACTAGTACAGATGCCAAGCAAAGTACTATAAAGTAAACTTTTTGTAATACCACCCACAATTTTACTGTCAAAACAATGGGAAACCACAGTGTTGCCTCATTAATGTTTGTCAGACATAATGAGAAATGTATCGTTCTGCAGAGACACTGAACGTGAAGAGATGGTAAACAAACAGAGTTAGAATTAGACGCGAATTAAGTAAAATGAAGGCGGATTCCTTACTGGCTCAATGACCTCCACGGTCCTCACAGACTGGTCAGGAGCAACCGCTGGCCAGTCAGAGAGCTCCTGGTATCCAGCAGCTTTAATATTGAGGCTGTGGGAGAGAGTGCCCAGTTGGAAACGGTCTCGATCTGAAAATAGAGGAAAATGACACAAAAAAAAAAAGCACTGGGTTGATAATACGACAGTGGTTTAAATCAAGGGGGGAGGTAATTTAAAGAAAGGGAGAATAAAATAAAAGATAAGAGCAAAAACAAAGGACGTTTCAAGAGTGGCAGAGAAATTGGCATATAAAGGATGATTCAAAGTCACCTCAATCTGTCCTTAATGAGGGAGCCAGCAGCTAAGTGTCACTGTATACATACAGAGACCTTTAATATAAGCACTCGGCAGCTCTATGTTTTTGTGTGCACACAAACACACATTGGCTCTTCTCACTCCCCCGTGGTCAGCACAGGAAGATAATTAGTGTCTGTGCCTTGGGAGGTGCGCTCTAAAAGCTGTGCTTTGCAAACCAAAAAGAGAAAGAAAAAAAAAAAAAGGAAAAAAAGAAAGTTGTGAATATTAAGAATGACAGGGGTGGTTAACGCTTTCCATAAACATCCAGTAGGTAAAACTGCCTCTGAATCTTAATGTTGAAGGAGGCAGTTTCTGTCCCTATTGTCAAGGGGGGGGGGCGAGAGAGCGAGAGAGAGAGCGAGAGAAGAGACAGCTAAATGAGGGAGATTCTTTTCCCTGCGAGTGTCTGAAAAAGGTTAGCATTAGCTCAATAATTTACCCATCTCATTAGTCCAAGGTAAAGGGGTCTGACCTAACTGCCCTTCAGAGAGACAGACACACCAGAATAATAAAACCACTGCCTGAATGAACTTTGCATACTACTGGAAATAGAGCCACTGGATGTGAAATAGAGGTCCAGTTAATATGGATTCAGTAGATGAATTTCCAGACGTGAGAGGAATGGTATTTTATCTTTAATATTTCAACCCATTTAGAGGTTGAAATTACAAATGTATGACGTACCTTTGAAGGAAGACTCGAGCACTGGGGCTGGTTTTGGGGCCAGCAGGATGCGTCGAGCGTACTTGTTGAGGGCACCGCTCTTCTCGTTGGGCACTATCAGCTGTCTTATGAAGCGTGTTCGGTCTCGGATATCGTAGCTCTGGTCGTATTTGCCGAGGTTCAGGATGTACTGGGTCAGCAGCTTAGTCTGGGGTCAGAGATGGCGTGTAGGGGGGCGGACATGTAAGACAGCAGACAGGGATAAAAGGCAAACATTTGTGAGAAAAGTTTTATGAAATCGATTCAGCAGAGGGAAAACACATCTTAAGAGGAATAGATGGGCATTTTAGGAAAGACACTTATTTGTTTCATGTCTGTCGGGCAAGTACAGAGCTGGAATCTTGAGATTCTAGGAAGTCAATGCCCCAGGTCACCATTTGCCAAGAAGTACAGTAGCTGTAGCGCGAAAGTCCCCTTAAAACCACAACTTGTCATTTCTACATTACTGTTTTTGTTTGAATTAAATAAACTAGGTATAACATGTTCATTGTAGAGCTTTGAAGGTGTTGGTCAGTTTACTCTACTTTGGATAGAGTCAGCTTCAATCTGTTTCTGGTCTTTATGTCTCCTAGCTCCAGCTCTGTACTTAGGGAACATACAGTATAGGAGAGGTATCGATCTTCTCATCTAAATTGACCAAAGCGAGTTATCATATTTCCCATTTCCCTATTCCGTCCCATTACCAAAAATCGATGAAAACTGGAATATAGCCATGCACTTTATGTACAACCAGTTTGAAAAAAGGATTGCCATTACCCCCTTTATTCTCCTTATTTCACCCTGGATAAATAAAGAACCCTTCCTCTAGCCCAAAACAGCAAGAGCACTTGACATATATTATTTAGGCAGGCATAAAACCAAAAATTACTGCTGCCGTGAAGGCAACATTATAACGCAAATCCTTTTTCTGAAGGGTCTTTGTCTCTCCCTCTCTCCTTCTCTATTCGCCCCGACACATTACGAGGAGCAAGAGGTGTAATGATGTGCTCGTTTGAGGAGGCAGCGTCTGGGCTCATAAACCCAGCTCAGAGGCCAAAATCACCCCCATCTCACTGAATGGGCCTATGGACACCAAGCTGTGCAAGGAGATGCTCCATTACGTTAAAGCTGTCTCATTCACAGCTGTATATTTAAACTGAGCATTTAGCTTCCAGTTGCAGAAGTGTCCAATTACTGCAAGACAATGCTGTGTCTTGTGAAATAAAAAGAAAAAATGAATACACTTCGCGGGCACACATTTAGATAACAGGAATCCGATTTAACTCTTTGTTTAACTCCACAACCATGCAATTGCTCGTTTTTCGGAAATTAGCGGTAATCCCGAACCACCATTGCTCCATGTTCAGGTCAAAACACACTTGATATGTAATGTTGTACCTGCTTGGAGTTGGTCAGGTAGAGTTTGGCTGCTAGGTTGACTGTCTGCAGCTTGACAATGTCCTCCTCTGCAGTAAAAGTCTTTGCCATCTTGCGCAGTACATCGGGTGCAATTTTTGGCACCCTCTCACAGTACTCTCCCATCAACCACAGGATGCTGGCTCGGGCCATCGAGACCTGTGATTTTTGGGTGACAAATCAAAAAAAGGGAAAGTATTAATTAGTTCCCCGTTTAAACTTTAACGCTGAACAAATAGAAATGGATCCGCAGTATGAACGATACAACAACAAGGAAACGTACAGTGATGTTGTCGAAGAGCTTGGCCATGTGTTTGATGATCTCACTGTGCTGGGTGGGCTGAGTCTGAAGCAACTTCTTGATCACCACCACACTCTCGGCCACCACAGTCTCTGCGAAGAGAATACAGCGAGTTCGCACTAAGGCAGACAGTCGCGGCACCTTGATATACCGAGGAAGGTAAACACCCAGCCACGTGTAATCAATGAACGTATTTTACCGTCTCGGTTGGAAAGCAGCAGCACCAGACCGTTGAGACAAGTGTCCGTCACCTCGGAGATGTTGGTGGCACACCTGCCGATGGCCTGAATGGTGGCCGCCGCAAACGCCTTGTCCTGGCTCTTCACATAAGTCTGAAAAGAGACAAGACGAGGACAATGAGGAGAAGCGGTTTAAAAGCCACCAGGAAGTGTATTACCCCAAATCTCAAAAATAACCCCTTGAGTTTTGATGTCAATTACAGGTTAACAAAGAAGCTAAACACCAACCTGAAATTCCCTCAGAATAGTGGAGATGTTGGCTTCATTGGCCAGGTTGGTCAGGATCTCCAACTACAAGAATCATAAGGGAGAGGTATGATAGATTTTCACAGATTTTAAAGGCTTTGGTTGTGCAGTGTATTGCCCTGTGACAAAACTGCAGTTTGTGAACTTGTGGAAAATATTTGAACATGAGAATATGTGAATAAAATGAGTCTTTTTTAAAAGCAGGAACTGTTCCTGGTTCTGCTTTTTATAGTGAAAAAGCAGAACCAAAATGTGAACGTTTGTGTGTATGCATGTGTAACCTCTACTCAGATGTTCATGAAAGCAATTATCTTTGTCTTTGCGTAACCTCACTGTTGATATAACGTGTGCGTTTTATTCTACTACCAACCTTTTCTACACATTCACAAACTTTAATATCCCCAGCAGATATTTTCCACAGGTTTAAAAAAAGAATAATAAACAACCACAGAGTGTGAAATTATTTCTGAACATCATTTCACAAGCTCAGCATCTTATTGGCCTTCATTAGAGCCCATATTACCGTATAGTATGCACATAATGCACAAGATAAACTGGTAGTTACCTTCAGAGTTTTGATGTGCGTAGCGTCTGTAGATCTCACATAGAAACTCTTCATGAAGGGCTCAAACATCCCCTGTTTGGAGATAATTCCTACTATTAGGCAGCCTGCATCAATGAATCAAGAAACCATTATTTTTCTGCTGCCCACAAGCAGACTTACCTTCCTCTGAATGGACATCGTGGCTATATTCTGGAGCACAATGTACTGCACCTCTCTGTGCGAGAGAGGAGGAAAATATTCAGACATCAACGACATGGACGCAGATATACAGTGAACTCTGTGTCCAAAGAGCTTTTTAGTAAGTCTCTCATCGCAGCTGACTCAGGAGAGTTTGCGTTACCTGTGGCTTCTTAGAAGTCGAACCAGTGACTTGGTGACAATGTTGACTTCCTGCTTTGGGGCCAAATGCCAATAGAGCTGAGCGACAGACATCACCACCTAAAACACACATAAATGTAATTAAATGTCTCAGCATTTGATTCCCTCTTAAAACATTTATAGACTTTCTTTCAGGTAATGTTTTTGCTTTTTCTTTCTTTTTTTTTAACCCGGTGTCATTTGTGTTGTAATTTTCAGCCACTTTCCGGTATTTTTAAAAATTTTTTTTTTTTTTTTTAAAACTCTCCAAAAGGCACTTTGTAACTTTTAAGTTTGCTATTATTATTATTATTATTATTATTATTATTATTATTATTATTACTATTACTATTACAATACCATCAGTATATTACCACTTGTCTACACAAGCTAAAACAAAATTCCTTTACATACATTTCTTAGGGCTCTCCAAAAGCACTCATGACACGACTCTATAAAAGGTAATTTTTCAGCTGAGCTTTAAATAGCGGGCGGACGTGTGTCCATCGTTGCAGGCAGAGTGAAAGGGTTCAGGCATCTATGAAGATGGAGGATGTCACTGTGTTGTCGCGTGTAAAGACACAGCATGTCACATTTTAATCAACACTTTCATTTGGGAGCATTTTTCCTCCCGCTGCTTCACAGCGACAGAGACCTTGAGACTCCTGGGTGATGGAGATCTGCACTCACTGTGATTTTTTATTTATTTTTTTTTTGCACTACGGCAGGTATGCACGCGTGTTCTCGTGTCTTTGTGCTGTGTGTCCAGGTGTACATGATGTATTTGTGTAAGACGCGGTATCTTGAAATGCATTGCTACTGGGAAGTGGATTCGCGCGTACGTCCATACAGAGCGACAGCAGCACTAGTGTAGCTCTCGTCTCCAAGACGGTGGTGAGGTACGATCAGAGGCCGCACTCAGAAACCTTGATTAATGTTTATATCACCTCGACAGGTTTGAGAAGCAGCACACACATTTACACGGCCGCCTCCTGACGGCTTGAATGTGGCTGTATATGTCTGTGTTTAAGTGTCCAGCTGACTCACAGCAGTGTTCCTGCTCTGCAGTAGAGGTTTGGTGTTCCTCAGCAACAGTCTGTGATCGGGATCCATGATGTAAGGCTTGTCCTCAGTCTGGTCTTTCTTCTCCTCAGAGTCAGAGTCATAGAACGCCTTATCATTGTTCTCATCGAACATGGCACCCTGAAACACAAACGGCTCAATGCATCACGATAAAGCTTTTCAGTGGATTTAGCTAATTGAGTGCCACTCCCAAGTTATTCAAATGTTTTACTGTATATTGGTAGTATTTCACTTATAGTAACAATGTTTTTTCAGTCCCTCAAAAAATAAATGACTTTCTTAACTTATATTTGTATAGAGGAGCTATTACACATTTCCCCAGAAACAGTTTTTGTACAGATATCTAATATTGTGAAATGTATAAAAGTAATAAAAACAAAACAAAGACGGTAAATCTAAATACAGGAGTTCAACTCAAATGTACAATCCCTAAATTGTGAATACAAAGAGTTTTTCTCTCTCATTTTGCATTTCAATTTATACGTTTGTAAAATTATAATTTAAAAGGATAATGCTGGTGTGATTCAATATTCAAAAGACCAAAAGCAACAACTTCCCAAAACCTCCTGCTGAAGATGTAAACTTCAAAAATGTGTCAGGAAGAAACACTTTCATAATTTATCTATTTTTATATAATAGGCTGAGTAATTGCCTAAAACAGTTGAGCACTGTAGTTTTCAGCAAACATAACTTAAACAAAAAGGAAATAGTGCATTTGTTGGGGACTAATTCCTGCAGTAGATAAATACACTTTTGAGTATTTGGGGCAGCAGGATGGTGTATTTGGGATTGAGTCAAAAATAAACTACAGCGTGTGAATTCATGGTAATGAAGTAACATGTCACGCAGTGCAGCAGTGTTTTTGGACAACAATGGACCTATGTATATATCAGGATATTGATACACACACAAAATGTGTTCGTAGGATACATTCAGTGTCAGGTTTGTTCCTTTAATGGGATTTGTTAAATTATTGTCCTTTAAGATCAGATGGGTGCACTCATGAAACATGATTCATCCACACAGAGCATATTCCTGATTCTGTGGTTGACTGTGGAAGGTTTTTAGGTTTTTAGTTTTTAGGTTTTTAGGTTTGATGTGTTGACATCATCTTGTAATTCTAGCAACTGACTGAGTAGTTAGCATGACCAGGTAAAAGCAAGTATATGGTGAATTGCCACTTTATAGATCTGGATCCATAGTCCTCACCTCCTTCCAGGGACTGGTAAACTGCGTCCTGGCGTAGCGCGTCAGCATGGAGATGATGACCACCTGGCCCCACTCCTCCACATCCACCAACAGGTTACACAGCTTTCTGTAGTTCTTATGGATCAGGTCGATGCGATCTGGACACACCTCCTCAAAAGACATCACTACACTGCCGGCCACCAGCTACAGAAAACAATGAAGGGAAGTAGAAG
This sequence comes from Bovichtus variegatus, assembly GCA_943593645.1. Classification (NCBI taxonomy): domain Eukaryota; kingdom Metazoa; phylum Chordata; class Actinopteri; order Perciformes; family Bovichtidae; genus Bovichtus; species Bovichtus variegatus. The sequence goes on from CALSCE010010647.1 coordinate 7,282,974, forward strand.
ATCAGTGAGAAACCAACTCATGAGGGAAATACTGTTGTTTTGTATTTATTCCTCCCCAGGATTAACATCGGAGTCAATGGAAGTTGAAAGGATATGTCGCAGACAAATTTAACAAATAGCGTATCTCTTAAAAAGCCGTAATATAAAGACTCCAGAGAAATAAAAGACTGGTTAACAGATATTACCCTGGTAAAAAAAAAGAAAAAAAAGCACTATTATTGCACTCTAAAAAAGCACAATGCCAATTTACCACATTGATTACAATACACACAGTTGAGCCTCTAAGTAGTTGGTTGGTAATTAGAAGGAAAAGGTTTGCACTTAACTCACTTATTTGACACAACGCTGTGAAAGAAATCCATCAATGAGAGTGTTTCTCATATTTTTCCCATAAATTATATATTTTTTTTCCTCAGGTACAAAACTCATTTTATGTTCAATTCACATAGAAATGAGGACACGGAGGAAGCAGCAGCTGAGAGAGAAAATAATCAACTATGTTTTAACCCATTTGGCTGTTGCCTGCCCCCCCACCATCCAACTGCCTGCTGGCTCGCTGACTGACTGAGAGACTGAGTGAGTGACACGGCGGCGTATTAATATGCAAACAGCATTATCATGGGCAGGCGAGGGTGGAGAAAAAGAGAAAGGGAGCAGAATCTGGTCTTCCCAATTAAAGCCTTCTGGCCCCCGGTGGCCCTGTGGGAACCCTGTGCATTTACCCATCAGCATTGTCATGAGCCTGCATTGATTGTGTGTGCGTGTGTGAAATGTGTGTGTGTGTGCACGGCTGCTGTGTGTAGATTCTCCGAGAAATCTGGACCTTAAATTCGGGTGATGATTAGCTTTTCTGACATCCACACACACACTAATACTGATAAATGGATCACTGGGAATCAGACAACTACATTTTATGGCATCACACTGATGTATGAAGTTAGATTTATTGAGTGACCCACAGAAATTCTAGTTACATTCAAACAATGACACTTGCAGGTAGAACCCGCCGGGATAATAACATGATCAAGCTATATTAATACAAATAGTCTGGCATGAAAATGCATCTTATCATACGTGATAGAGTTTTATGCAGGTGTTGATTCAAGTGTATGATCATTTTGGAGACTGCAGTTTGTGGTGCTCTTGAATTATGTTGCATTATAACATTATAACCTCCATGAAGGGAGGATCTATTGTTGTATTAGACTGCATTCGTTTTAGCTAGATATACCTAATAAACTGGCAACTGAGTGTTTATCAAGTGACAACCGAGATATCTATTAAGAATATAAAATAAGTATTTACATTTGTAAGTATCACCTGAATTTGACATTTGCAATTACATATACTGGCGTGTCTCTCACAGTATTCTAAAGCTGTATCTAATGAGTCAGAAAAATAATCGGCTGCTAAACTGTTTGGATAATCAATTGTTTATCGTTACAGTCATTTATCATGCAAAAACGGCAGAAAATGTGGTTTTCAGCCTCTTAAATATTGAGATTTACTGCTTTTCTCTGTTGTATATATTAAATTGAATATATTTACATTTCTGACTGACAAAACAAGACATTTAAAAGACATCCCCTTGGCCTTTGAGAAGATGGGATGGACATTTTTCATTATTTTCAGACATTTCTGTATAGACCAAGCGATTAATCTAGAAAAAAAATTGTCAGATCGATAATGAAAAGAATCGTTAGTTACCGCCCTAATAGAAAGAAGCTACATATCATGGCTTGTACATATCCATGTTAAAGTAGCTTCACAGCAGCTTGAAGCACAGCTGATGTTTTCAGTTAATATCTCTGCCAACATATTCTACTATAGATAAAAATACTCAAAGCACTCAATTAGAATACCTACAGTATATTCAGCATGTATTTTTACTCCCCTGGCATTCTCCCAAGGCCTCTCCTGTCTCTCAGGCTATTACAGGGAGCTCTGTTTCTGAGCATGTGTATCCTGTTGCAAGGCTTTGTGCATTCTCTACCAACTTCCCCCATTAGACACAGCTCCAAGGTAAACTACATGCACCATCAACAAAACTGACACCCCAATCTATGGAGTTCATACACGGCCTCCCCCTCCTCGAACGTATTATCTAGCCTGCGTGACAAGCCGGTAATGGAAAAATCACACTAAGCAAATGGTTCTTCTAATAACAATAAATTTCCTATAAAATTATGAAGGGCCCAAACCGTTTCCTTGCATCTATTTTGCTATGAATTCTAATTAGGGTGCCAGAGAGGCAGAGAGTGCTGGGTCATCACGCCAGAGACAACGTGCGCCTTTTTGATTGATGGCCCGGTGTGGGGTCGGCCTATCCTCCCTTCGCTCGCTCCTCTCCTGCTCTCCTCCTCCTCCCTCCTTTTTCTCTTAAATTAATGGGCATCTCACCTAGCCCCTGATCATAACACCCCCCCCCCCCTCCATCCCCTCCTTTCTGTTCTCATTTCAATTTTGCAGAGGGTGCAGGGGGCTGGGGTGGTGGGAGGGATCGATCATTTATCTTGTAATGGCTGGATAATAGATCCATCACGGTAAAACAGCTGCACAAACTCCTATGTTGTCTCTTATAAACCATCCTGCCTATAAGCAGGCTCCCGTGTGTCACAGCCATTAAACCAAACAGGCACATCTGTAAAGGTAAATGTCAGGAGGCCCGGACAGTGACACAGACTGGAACAATAACCAAATGTTTCCGCCTTCTACAGGCAGCATACTGACATCAGCTAAATAGCATTTACTTAAATTAATTCACTTATTTGCAGTTAAACTGATTCATGAACGACAGATATTGTAACACACACCTAAAGATGTCTGGAACACTGTCCGTCTTAAGCCTGAAAAGCTAAATGAAGGAAGCAATAGAGCTTTTTAACAGCATTTTTGTCTTCCATAGCAGAACAAGCAGGTGTAATTAATAACATTAGGACTAGGACAGTTGACGGAACTGAGCAATCATTAACACAATTAGTTTCACATGTGCTTTTCCTGCTATGCAAAGTCAGTCAGTTTGGGTGCAGAACAATAAACGTAGTAAGAGAAGATAAAAGAAAATTTAAAAAGTCAAGAAACATAAATATATAATACAACAAAACATGTTTAAAAAATTAAAGAGCTGTGCAGTTTTGTGAAGGAATGTGCAAAGGTTCACAGTATGAAGTATAATGCCACCAACAGCATCTTTTTATCCCTGCCGTGTCAATGCGCACGTCTTTCAAACTTGACACTCCACACAGAGATTGCTGGTAAATGTGTAGTCTCCAAATCCAAGCTCAAATAACCCTCATTACAATATCGGGAGTTATTCTCTCAGATGAGACATTTCAAACACCGATTCAACGCCATTCAAAATGGCAAGAGGACTGACCATCGTTGTTGGACTTCTGCTACATGGCATCGTCCTAGCATCATAAAAATGCATCGCTAGACGGCTATTACGTATCCACTATGTTTGGGTTTTTCACCATTCATCACCGACTGATCTGTGTGATGATAGTGCCCTCTCTCTCTGTCCCCAGCCTCACAATGTGGGCTCCAACGGTGGAGAAGTCATCTGTCTTCGTTAGCGTCCGGGGCTAAATATGCTATGCATCTGGTACTGGGCTCTCCATCCCCCTTGGCCTGAGCCGCCTTGTTTTGTTTGTATAATGATAGGTATACGCTATGAATACATAATCACAACAAACTGTGCATGACTCACACGTACAAACACAAAACATGTAGCCAATGTCTACATTTTTGAAATGGCATTTAAACACCCTTAGTATTTACTGTGACCTCCTCAAATTAATGTGCTGCCTACTGACTTCTAATGGGCTGCTTGTGTTGTGTCTGTGACCGGCCTAAATACAGAATTTGAGAGTCCAACTCATTTACGGCCCATTTCGGAAAAAAAGAGAAGAAGTTGGCCTTTGAGAAAATTAGGCTGACACTAGCATCAGTGCGAAGATTCCTTCCAAATGGACACTTAACAAGGAGCATCTGAAGATGTGTGGGTTTAAGTGAGTGTTAACAAACCATGGCATTGCCGAATGAGCTGTGGGATGGAGAGCTAAGAGTGGGAATCGCTTGACTGGGGCGCCCTCCAGTGGTCTGTGTTCTCCAACATGGGACAAGTACTGTACAGCCCTCACTGCTCGGCCTGTACTTACTGTGCTTTTGTCTTTCAATAGTTTCTCTATCACTTCAATCAGCTGCTCTTTCTGCTCTGGATCCAGGCTGAAGAGAGAGAGAGAGAGAGACAGAGACAGAGAGAGAGACAGAGAGAGAGAGAGAGACAGAGAGAGACAGAGAGAGAGAGAGAGACAGAGAGAGAGAGCGAGAAAGAGGGAGAGGGAGCGAAAAAGAGAAAGAGAGAGAGAAAGAGGGAGAGAAAGAGAAAGAGAGAGAGAAAGAGGGAGAGAAAGAGAAAGAGAGAGAGAGAGAGCAAAAGAGAGAGACAGAAAGAGGGAGAGAAAGAGAGCGGGAAAGAGTGAGAAAAAGAGAGAGAGAGAGAAAGAGAGAGAGAGAAAGACAGAAAGAGAGAAAGAGACAGAGAGAGAGAGAGCGAGAGAGAAAGAGAGAAAAAGAGACAGAGAGAGAGAGAGAGAGACAGAGCGAGAAAAAGAGAGACAAAGAGAGAGAGAGAGCGAGAGAGAAAGAGAGAGAGAAAGAGAGCGAGAGAGAAAGAGAGAAAGAGAGAGAGAGAAATTGTCAACTTAGGAATGGCAATTATTCACATAACATGAAAACTTGATGGACTTACAAATTAAATTATGTCCCCTCCGTGTGCTCAGAATACGGAGGTGCCTGTGTTTCACATCAACTGTCAATGAGCACATTTTATTTTCTGATGAGACTGACCCCCTATATAACAGACACTCAGTAGTTTAGTCTGTAGTGAGAGATACATCGAGATTTCGGACATCATCAGATCTGCAGCTGTTTTGATGATCGATTAACCGTTTTAGTCCTTTTTCCAAGAAAAATGTCAAAACATTTTGTCATTAAAGCTTCTTAAATGTGATGATTTGCTGCTATTAATTTGTTACATCTGATTGTAAAATGCATATTTTGGAGTTTTGGATTGATGATTGAATGCATCATCTTGGGGTCTAGGAAATTATAGCAGGCACCTTTCACCATTTTATAGATTAAACAATTAATCAATAAAGAAAATAATCGCTAGTTGCATTCTTACCATGGTCACTACCTTTTTCATTCCATTGTGGGAATTCGTAAGAATTCAGCACTAAATCGAGCACAGATCTCACACTCAGAACTCAAAACACTCAAATAAAATGGTGCAAAATAAATAAAGTACACTTTATAGTTAATAGGTGAGAGTTCACTAGTGTTGTAAAGCACCATGAACCATTAAATCAAACATGCAGCTCATCCATTCAAGTTCAGTTTTACTATTTTGCTCATATTTTAAGACCTCATTCATTCCTTGCTTCATGCCAGTCTCAGAAAGACTCAGCTGATAAGAGCAAGATAGCTGCAAGGAAAAACCCCTTATACCAACATTACGCAACATTTATTGTACTCACTGCTCAGGACTGAGGTGCTAAGGTGAGCCAGTCAAGCTATCGAGTGCAGCTACTGGCTTTACCCAGCGATACCTGCAGCTCACGTCACAGCCCTTGTATTTGTCAAAACATCAGATGCACAGAACTGTACCTGTAGAGCTTCTGGATAGCGTGGGCCGATGTCTTCCTGACGTATGGGGACAGGTCAGCTGCTGCTTCCTTGATGGCCAGCATCATGATGGGGACAATTATGGGGACCCGGATACTGGACAAAACCCTCAGTGCGCTGCCCCGGATGAACTGGTTCGGGTCCTGTCGTAGAGATACGCGGGGGTAAAAAAACGTGTGCTTTTACTAATAATGATTACTTTATCTGAAACATTTAACAGAATATAAGGGTTAAAGGTCATATGCTTTCCTCGTGGAGATTATGAACCACAACACTAATGCTGAATAGAGCGACGATTAGTCGACTCATCGTTTTAGTGGGTCGACGGAGAAATAAGATCGCCAAATATTTTGGCAATCGATTTTTCAGCCTCTCAAAAATGGAGATATCCTGCTTTTCTCTGTTTTATATCACATTTAACTGAATATTGTTGGGTTTTGGACTGACAAAACAAGACCTTTGTAAAAAAAGACATCAACTCGGACTTTGAGATTTTTTGACAATCGAGAAAAAAATCTGCAGAATGATCGATAATTTAAAAAAATAAATAACCGTTAGTTGCAGCCCAAGGACAAAAAGCAAGAAAATCAGCAGTCTCTAGAAATGTCCATAAGAAGACACTCGCACACTGAAAAATAAATAACATTTTCTAAATACTGTCAGTATTGTCCCAGCCTGTATTGATACTAAAAATATTATAGTCATTTACCATGTAAGCAATAATGAAGGGAGAAAGAGCAGAAATGTTACCTTGAGGGCCCGCTGGAAGGTGCTGATGGACAGCAAAGCCAGGTCCTGCTGCTCTTCTGCATACCTCACCAGGTAAACGTATACAAGCTTCTTAAGCTGCAAAGGACAATAAAGGGGAATTAACGCAGCACAACAACAATATAGGAAACGCGCTGTGTTCTAAAACCTCAGAAGCGTTGTGTGAGAGGACGTGCTGCATGTTTTTACATCGAAGACTGCAGCTATAAAATGAACAATACTGAATACAACAGCTCAGTTTATTATTTCAAGGGGTGGAGAAAAAATAAGTTAGAATAGAAAATGTTCCTGTCTTGATATCAGTAGTTGCAGACTTGCTCCGGTGTTGTTTCAGGCAGAGAACGAGGTTATGTATTTTTGTTCCCTTTTAGAAATTGCCATTGAATTATTCCCCCCCCCACCCCGTCTTGTGTTTTGGCTTCCAAGCCTTTTCTTTTCTCGCAGGAAAGCCTGAGATAATATTTGTCGTGCTTTCTTTTCAACTGGAGGCCAAAGGTTGCTCGTCTGCGGATATATCTGACATCAGATATTCAAGAAAAAGAGGAACTAACGGAGCTGATTTCTGCATATCAAAAGCCTGAGGGTCAATAAATAAAGGAACCGCAACAAAAGTGGAAATGAAAAACGATGATTTACTTCAGGATCAATTTATAATTTAATTTAAGAACTGATTTAAGGTCGAGGTCAGGGGTAAGGTTACATTTCAGGTACAATCGCCAAGAGTTTAATCAGTAATCAGCACCATGCTTTCTAATGCAGTGAGTATTGACTTGCAGCAGTGCAGCACAGTTCTCAATCATCGTTCTGGTCATTACTGCTGGAATTAATGGCATTACTCACTATAAAAAGGAGACACAACCCATCTGCCCTCAAGGATCTGGTTTCTTTGGCCACAAACCACACGACTGATTTCATTTTGAAACACTAAGTAGGCGATTAAGGGCTCTACAACTTGCTCAGCATCCAATAAGATTTTATTTACAATTTCTTTTCTTTCTTTCTTTTTTTTTTTTTATTCCCTTCTCGTCACGAGCACTGAAAAGCATACACAAGCATGCCAAAACAGGCAAACGCACACGTGCGTGTATGATATGTGGTGTTAGAATGCAGTGCAGCGATGATGAAAGAAAATAAAGCACATTGATATTAAATCCCAACAACACTGCCAATAACTTGCATGCTCTTGTGCCGTTTTCTAATTAGTGGGAATCGATGGCAGCTCACAGTGAGAAGGAGACGAGGGATTAGGGTGGGAACGGGAGAAGAGGCCATTTTTTAGTGAGATATATTGTAGGTGAGTGAAGTGTGGAAAAAAGCGAGAGAGAGAAACTCGCACTACCTTAGCAGCTGGTGTATACGAGGAGGGAGAGAGGAGACGTGACTGTGGGCTCTCTACTGCCAATTACCTCCACCCACCTGCTCCCCTACCCTGCCATGAGTTGCTTCAGCTGCATGCCTTGCACAGCGCCGGGCTTCAAGCAGCCCGCTCGCATGCTGCCCCTCATGCTACCTAAATATTCTGCTGCTAATCAATATTCACAGGCTCCGGGCATGGGAACCCCTCTTGAGCTGTTGCTAAGTGTTTGGTCATTCACTGGAATAGTCTGTACACAAATCTGCCATGATTCAGTGCAGTATTTACACAGACCCATAGAATCCTACAGTATCTTTATGCTGCTGCACCGATTCAGGATTTGCAGTAATAAAACTAGTTGAGCTACTGTTGCTTGATAAGGGAATATACTCTTCACAATACAAGAAAATGTTCCATCTGATGAAAAACAAACATGAATTAAAAATAAAAAGAGAATAATTTCAGTCACAGTTGATCTGTAGAGCCGAAATTATTACAACTACAGTGACTGCTCTACAGCAGTCTTTCTCAAAGAGTCTATATTGGTAAAATGTCACATTTTAAATTGATATATTATAAGTTCAAAAGTGTTTCTCAAACTGTTTAAAAATGACTAGCATAGAGTGTAGCATAGATGTAGCATAGCTACGTAGCTACGTGGGTTTGTTTTATGATCTTACATCATAAATGATCTGCGGCGTCAATTTGAGTCAACTGACAAGATGGATCGATGGCTCAAGACCTGGTCAGGTAAAAGAAAATTTAATGAAAAATCTGACACGACAGTCGAGGTGCATCGTCCTGATGCAGGTAATTCAGCAGCTACAGGTGGTTCAGCTGCAGCAACAACAAGTGATTTTGTGTTGATGTAAAAAGCTTGGATGTGAAGTAAGTTCTCTGTTCGCTCGGACATAAACTCAGTAATAAATATAGTCTACGTTTCATATGATGTGTAAAATCTATCAGCATTTACCGTTTAGATGGCATATGAATGAAATGCTTGTAGAATCCATAGTTGTATTTGTATTTGATTTAATGTGTGAACGAGTGATGTAGAGAAAGTCACATAAAGCTCAATATTAGCCTGTAATGTGTAAAATACTGTTGGAGTGGTAAGCAGGCCTGTTGTTTTTGGATATTTGGGGAGTTAGGTGGTCCGTGAGTGTTTCTTTATTGGTTAAGTGGTCCTTTGGTCTGAAAAAGTTTGAGAACCCCTGCTCTAGAGTACTCTTACTCAAGACTTACTCAAGACTTACTCAAGTAACTTTAAGTCCTTTTATATTCACCAGAGTAACACTAGTTTAAAATAATAATAATATTCTGCTTATGTAGGAATGTTTAATGCACGCAGGGTCTGATAATTCCCGAAGGACGCAGAGAGTTTTGATATCTTTTAATTATTTATTTACTGTCATTTCGCTTGTGTTCCATTTATTTTATTTAACTTTGTACAAAAAAAGTAAATGCCAAACTAAATTAAGGAAAAGCTGTCAAATGAAGCCAATCCACATGACCATACTGTTGCGTATGAGGAAGTTCCCACCCGCGTGCTGAGTCACACGAGAATTAAAGGAATCATAACACCAAAGATGTGGTAAAGACAACAACAGTAATGATGATGTGTTTTTTTCTGTGATATATTTCTTGATAATGTCATACCTCGATGTTCTTACTCGCAACGTTCTTCACGACAGCAGGAAACAGCTCCGATGCATTTTTCCCTTTGGCAATCAGCTGAAAACAAATCAAACAATAAAACAATTTCATCCACCTGTCTTTTCACAGATATTAAACACATCTGAGAGACGACGCACAACAATGCTCTTAGTCATTTAAAAAGAATGTTCGTGAATTCCCACAATGCACTCACCCCGACAACTCTCTTCATGGCCTCCAGTTTGAGCGACTCCTTGTTGCTCTCCAACATCTCTTTAAGGTCTTCATTCCTGCGGACAGACGATAGTGCTTACACTTCTTATGGTCAACAATAGAGAAGGCATAGAAAGCACTGCTGACACGAAATTACTGATGCAGTGTCAAGAAGTAAAGCTTGACCAAAGGTGCGTGTGAAAGCTCTGTGTATACAACATCTGTGTCAGCTTCACAGCTCACAGGGTACACGTGACCCGTCACTCTGGCAGAGAAGGGCAAAACAGTTCTGTACATTATTTGGCCTTTAGGAGCCGAACAGTAAACGGACTGCACCCAAACAAACAGCAGGAATGTCATCTTTACCAACGCAACAGTAGCGTCACACACATTTCTGCAAATATTCCTGCACTCACATATGACAATGCCTCATTCCTTGTTATTGTACGACACAGATGGTTTGTTCCACGCAGAGACTAAACACTGACAGAGGTAACGTCCAGATGGGATAGAATTGGCAATGCAACCAATGCAATTGTATTATAAGCCTATTATAGGCACCCTGTTCCAGACGGAAATCTCTCTACAAAACCTGCACAGTAAATAATCCAATTGTTGTTAAGACATGGTATTCGGAGGATGAATCTTAATAACGTTGGCGATCTCCTGACTTTTCATCGAGCACCATCACCAGGTCAACATACTAACAACAGCTAACATACTTAAACTAATGACAATCAGCCTGATCTGTACTTTGTGTTAGGGCTCATTAGGAAATGTTAAAAAGCTAACACGCTAAATTAAGACGGTGAACATGGTAAACATTTTATCTGCTAAACGTACGCATGTTAGCATGCTTACATTAGCACTTTGCTGAAAACACCACAGCTCTGAATTAGTTTTACAGAGCTTAGTGTCATTTAATCACTGGTTTAAGGGACTAAAATGTCTTAACTCCAATATTATATTGTGGTAGAACACAAAATCTATTATAAAATCTAAAATCAGTGACACATGGGTAAGTTAAAAGGCTACACAATGAGCCATCATTTTAAATGTAATGTATGTTTCCCATTCAAGTAAAATCATTTGCGACTATACTAAACCTTACGAGGAAACTTACAAAGTTTGTTATATCTAAATGTATCTATATTTTAAACATCAGTCACTGAAGAGACATGGTTTTCACTTGTTTTAAGGTTTGCTTTTAAAAGATATTGCGAACTTGAGTAAAAGACCGACCAACATAATGAGAAAATAACCTGAACCTAAGTAATCAGAATCAAAAATCAGCTTTATTGGCAAAGTACGAGTACACATACCAAGAATTTTACTCTTTGTTTCTCCCAGTGTACTTACACAGAAATAGAAATAAAGCCAATAACAAAGACAAAACATTCAGTATAAATCTACATACAAGTAGGTAAAAGAAAAATAAATATATAGAAAACGTATATATATATATATATATATATATATATATATATATATATATATACACACACATAGAGAAAGAGAGTAAAAAAAATATACAACAATGCAACCACATGGAACGTGTAGAAGTCAGGCTAAAAAACACAGTTTATGGTACGTCTCCATCAGAGTGCAGTCTGTGATCTTACTACCGTACCGAGCTTCGTGTGTCTCCTTGGGGCCACTCTTGGTGTGTGTGAGGGCCCGCTCTTCCTGACTGAGCTCAGTCTTCAGAGTGAGCTGTAAGTTCTCAGCAGACACCATCGCTGTCCTCATGGCTCCCACTGCCTCCGAGCGTAAAGAAGAGAAACCAACATCCATGCCGGCTTTTCCTCCACAGCGGTCACTGGAGTCCACTCAACAACCAGTACTTGTGTGTGTGCGTGCGTGTGTGTGTGCGTGTGTGTTAGCCGTCTAAAGAATACAGTCCACATACCCAACTGACTGTATTTCAAGTAGCTCAAGGGTGAAACAGAGCAGTGGTAATTACTTTCCTTCAGGCTGTGTGCCCTGTTCTCTAGGCTTTATTTACAGTTGTCTTCTCGACTTGTTCTTGTTCATAACTGTCAAAGCTGGAGAGAGTGGAAAAATGTCTCAGGCTCCAGCGGCGCTGTGCCTGTCATTCACTACTCCCTTCCTCTTCTCATGGGCAAAAAAAAAAAGTCACAAGATGCCCCGTCAGCGCCGCTAATGGCAAGTCATACTTATGCTTGAGGGTAGTGCCTGCTCCCACGAGGGACCTCCTTCTGCTGTAGTCCACGTTCCTTTGAAAAAAACTGTTAGTCAGCTGTGGCCGACCCTTGTCAAGTTGTCGCTCTGAACTTCTTGCACGTGTAGATTTTCCTCTGGAAACTCTCACCTGCCTTCTGACTGTGTATGTGACTCGGCCTCTGTGTGACTGTGGTCACTTCCCTCCAGTGGAAAAAGGCGGGCCTTATCTACACTGGTGGGTAAACACTGCAACTCTTCATCACCTCCACTGCACAATAGCCCACTTTAGCCCGACATCGCTGGGCGCACGTACGATACGCTGCCAACAGGACAGGCCTACGTCAAAGATAACAGTACCTAGCTGAATGCCAGGAAATACCCTGCGAGATGTGAATGTTGCAGAAGGATGTCAGAGGGTGTAGAATTAGCTTTTCTACCCTTTCTTTGGGAGAAAATGGTAGATCTATCTTAACAAATACCTGTTGTCGCTAGCAGGTCTGTTTAAAGTTTACTTCTGTAAAAAGATTTTTGGTTCTTGAACAACTGCTAACTATTATTTATGATTTAATCACAGATCTCAAACCTTGAATTATTCTATAATTAGCCAAAATTGTAATAAACCATTAATAAAAGCAGAGATCTTATAATATCTGGTCATGTATGCAGCCTCATGACAGAGTAGACAATGTAATATTTGTTATTGTTTAAACCTGCACACACCGATTTTTTTAGCCACTTAGAGAAGGCAGATACAAGCTAAACACAACACTTGCGTATAAGTATTTAAGTTGATATGGCAAACCTGTTAGCAAACAGTTGCCATACACATCCAGCAGATACAAAGCAGCATTATTGTTCATTTGAAGACATTGTTCTGGCCATCTGACAAATGCAAGTCCAATATTCACTCAATTTTAGCTCTGTTTTTGGTCTCCACCAAAAACCTGAGGGAAATGTATGAATATCTGTCTCTTTAGCTGCTAAATGCTCCACTATGTTCACCAGCTCACTGTCTGACTGTGTCTCTGATGTTTGGTGCTGAGCAGGTAGTGTACAGTGAGTTCTTATGATAAAACAGATCAATACAGAAGATGAAAACAAAACTAAGAGCAGTGAGAGAGAACCAAAACAGTAAAGTTCAGGGCCAGAAAAACATGTGTTTTTTTTTTTTTTTGTAAAGTATCCAGATTTTTCTTTTCCGTAGTTCAACATGCTAAATCCCTAAATCAGAAATCCTTTAGTGCAAAACAAAGTGAAAAGCTGCACCAAGTTAGGGATAGCAAACACCACGGTATCCCTCTCAATCTCTCCAGTCTCTGCACAGCAAAGAGCCACATGTCTGCATCACTTCGGGCTGATTATGAGCTTTTTTTCCCTCCATCACTGCTGAGATTTATTCTAATATTGTTTACCACATGGCAGTTTCCTAATGTATATCCATCTCATTTAATGGCCTATATATCAAGATAAAACTGATTTGATTTGATGATAATTATTTCAGCTCTTGTAATTCAATGCAATTGTTGGTTCTGAAGATTCTTTACCGATCTTACAAGAACTATATTGCGTGTCAACGAAGTGTTTCGCAGAGTTAGTGCCAATGGAAATCCTAAACCACTCTTTAACTCGGGTAAGATATAAAGGCCAGATGGACCGCAGAGATTAGTACCTCCATGTAGCTGTAAGCTATATTGGCCAGCAGTCATTTTGGATCTCATCATCGATGTAATGGACTCACAATACAGCCGGAGGCAGGAGAAGGCTTTCGCAGCTGGATTTTATGAAATCGGTTAACAAGGTCGGTCTCCTGAACTGCAATCCTTTTGGACTTTAGTAAAAAAAAAAAATTCCATCTTTGGTATTTTAAAATGAAATGCTGAATCCACCTTGGCATTAATCTAAAGATCATTGTCAATAACACAATAGGCTACAATCAGAGGGAGAGGGACGACAAGAACTTAAAAAAATGGTCACAGAAAACAGGCCTAAACATTTGACTGTGTTCCTCTATTTATTCAGAAATAAATGAATGAATGCAGTCACATTTTCCTGTATTAACTAAAAGAAAGAACAGAGGTGTAGGATCAATTTTAAAACCAATGTATTACACTGAAATAGAAACAAATATCCCCGATTTCCTTTCCAAAGTTACTCTCTTTACCTGACAAAGCAATCTAAACAATCCGTGTCCATTCACTACACATTTGATGAGTACTTGAAGGACTACTTATCCATGTTGGATTAAAAGTTGCGATTGAACGTTCATTCTTGTCCTTTGAAACAGTAGTCAACACAACAAACGGGCTCTTTGCTACTTTTAAAAGAATCAACACTCGCAGATCTGAGTAAAGACAAAAGGGGCTGACAGTAGAACATGTGTAGTAATAAAACCTGTATGCTTGTTTATGTCAGAAAAGGAATAACTCACACAGATCTTCTAAATCATCTTAAATAACAGGGGAAAAAGATGTAGCTGTGGTTTGACCGAGCATGCCAAGAAGCCTGGGAAAATATGCTAGTCCATGATAAAATGTTGGGATCCACCTCTCTTAACAGTTTGCCAAAGGGACAGTTTGAGACCAGCACAAAAAGTCTGCTGTGACGGTGAGCAGTCGGAAAAAAAGGAATTTTAAATAAGATAAAGTACATGCAGAAATCATTTTTTTTTTTTTTTTTTTTAATGCATTGTGATACTGCAAGAATTTAGCTAATAAATCCACATAACAGATGTCACATTGCAATATCTGACTTATGTGTGTAGGATTTAAAAAAAACGTGTTGAGCTTCTTTTTGTTGTTATTATTATCTGAAACACAGGACAACATTAGCAGTGGCAACATAACAGATGAGTATGTAACTGCTGCCAGTAGCATGAAAACAATAAAACAAACATAAAACGCAACAATGGAATAATGATGATTTATTGAGTTATTTTCACTTTCAAACAAGGTTTTTCTACGTCAAACATGCCACACGCACCTGTTACCATGTCTTGGTGATATTGTAACAAACAGTGTTTCAGTGTTTGAGACACTGAAAAAGAGCATCCTTCCAGTTTAATATCTATAAATTCCTTATAAAGATTGTTGCAGTGCTTCCTGGTTGAAATATGACTGCTTTCTAAGTGGAGAATGAGAGCCAGATCTGCCCTGGACAGGACATTATTAACAAAAAGGCCAAAATAAACCTAGCTAATAACCCTCTTCTGAAAATAAGGATAAATATCCCAAATCCTAACTTTTAATGTAGCTCAAATACAACCGCTAATACAACAAATCCATACAACCAAACCACTCAGCCACAGTGAAATCCGTCTTTAGTCACAGATAAAAATATTGTCACATTTATATATGCCTCGCTGAGGCCTGACATTGAGCTTTCAGTTAGTAAGAAGAAGCCTATAAGACTAGAGAACATCGCAGGAATGTTGCTGTGCCCATCACATGTGACCAACATTCAGGAATTTCAAATAACTTGATTTAATTTCAGCAGGCTCTCCATGGGACTAACTTTACACATACATGCTGAGGAAGACAAAGCCTGTGTGCTACACTCATATTAGATGTGTACTGGCACAGCCTCAGGATGCACAGGCTCGGGTCAGACAGACATGTGCGAACAGAAGCATCATTCATGTCCTTCTCTAGTCTTGCCTGTTTGGCCTAGAGGCAGGCAGGCTTATGACCTAGCCTTGCCTAAGTGAGTAGATGGTCATGTGAGACAGCTTAGAGGTTCACTTTAGCATACTAAGCAGCAGTTAACACTTTGGCAAAAGAATGTCATTTAAAAAGACTTTCCTGATGGGTCAAATCCTGCTGCAGAGAACATTAATAATGTTTGGCAGAGTTCAGAAAATTTGACAACAGCGTAAACTTCTTGTTGGAATTAACATATAAAAGCCTATTTGGTGCTAAAAACAAGAGGACTGAGCTGCTCAAATCTACACCTGTGGAGCTATTGTTGTGTGTAGCTTCTCACCCACTCAGAGAGCAGTAATCCAGAGTAGCTAAACTGAATAAAACACTGATTTTACATGAAATAATTAAATGAAGAGGATGGCTCTACTAATGATTGGCTGCCCTCTAGTGGCAGGTTTCTGAGATGCAACTCAAAACATGCTGACAATCCAGTATCAGTTTCATACAAGTGGAAGGTTACTTAAACATGGTTTACACAAGTTAATGTAGAAGGTAACTGTGAGTATGTGGCGTGAAGTTAATATAGAAACTAAGAAACTTCTTCTCTAAAGCATTTGATAGTTTCACCTAGTACACACTGTCAGACAGCCTTGCACACATGCATGGCTTTTCAGAAACTAATTTGGTGCTTTAGGTCCAAAGAGTCAAATTTCTTGACAAAATCTAGTAGGTTAAACTCTTAATGTGTAAATGTAAGTACACATCCTTTCTTTTCTTGGATATATCCACACTCAGGCAAGATAATAAAGCTCAGAGTCACTTGGCAAAGCATATAAAACAGGTGGATCACAGACAAACTCAAAACAGGCCACCAGTTTAAAGTCAATGCTTTGTTGCTCCTTTATATAAAAGCCAATACAACAAATCTCTAAGTCTAAACAAAGACATTTTTTCTGCTATCAAAATGTCCTCCTGTTTTCACATAGCCATATAAAACATCTCTCTCTCACCTGGCCAATGTTGTGAATGACTTAATAGTCGGTTTTGTCACAAGTTGTTCAAGAATATGGAATCAGAAGTCATTTACGGATTTATTGAATGCAATAATAATTAATATCAGTCACCCAGCTGTTACACCTCACATGCACAACACCTGTGTATAACATGTGATAGTGAATAGAAATTAAATAGAAACCTGGCTGTCACGCAGAACAGTAGTCTGTGCATATCACACATTTATATCACATTAAACGGAATATCTTTGAGCTTTTGACTGACCAAACAAGACATTTAAAGACATCACCTTGGAATTTGAGATACTGGGACGGACATTTTTCACTTTTTTCTGACATTCCTTAGACCAAATGATTAATCGATAAAAAGATAAAATCGGCAGATTAATCCATACTGAAAATAATCGCAGGGGGCGACCCTACTAAACAGTGTAATTTACAGTAGTCAAAGCAGTATTCATTTCATGCTGCAGATTAAACAAATCCTCATATACTAAAGGTATTTGACTTCAGTAGTATAAGGCATGTAGTGGTGAGGACAGTCTACCTGTAGACTGAGATGTATTATTATTGTTTAGTATGTACATGTTGGCTCATTCTATGCTGGTTTGAACCACATCATAAAAATGTGACCTCTGTGAAATTAAAAGAAAGACTGTTATATATATATTCCAACACTTCAGGCACACTTTCTGTCTGCTTATTATTACTGTACAATAATGTGAGCCAGTCAGTGAAGCCCAAATGTAATTTCTGCGAGCTCTATGAAGAAAATCCCTTCTGTACACATTTTATGAAACACTGCAATGATTAGAGACTCAACTGGTTAAAGATGAGTTAACTGAATGTAATCTATTCGTTGTTGTTCAGATTAAGTTATACCTTTCTCAATATTATTTCTACCTAGTATACCCATTGCTGCAAATTGCATAATAATGTATGGATGCATGATGTTTTTTTTTTATTGTGTCATGCATACAAGGGCATATAAGACACCACAGACGTATTTACTTGTTATACTTTAGGTACATTTAGCTGATAATACCTACATACTTTGCTTTTAGTCGAGTATGGTTTTGAATGCAGGACTTGTACTTGTATTTTTACAGTGTGGTATTCGTACTTTTACTTAAGCAAAGGGTCTGAATACTTCCTCCGTCAGTGTGTAAACTAGAACAAAACAGTAGGTTTTGAAAACACCATTTAAAAAAAAGATTTATTTTTGACTGGTAGCAGTGCAAGGCAGTCAGCTAACAGTCGCCATCACTCCTAGCTTGCTGATGATGCTGCAGGCTACTTTTCAAGTCAGCTACACTGGACGTTAGCAGCACAAAGTTCACCCTAACCGTCTAAATGTGACACAAATTAACAATATCGATAGCAGACGGAACACATGCTAAGCTATCTTACTTTTTGAAGTCAGCGCTGAAAAGTCCAAAGGCAGCTCCGGAGGTCGGGGTGCTCTCCTGCCCCGCTTCCACGGCAGCCTCCGCTCCCCCTTGGTCATTGTACAAGGCGGTCGTCGACATGCTCAGCGTTTAAACCAAACTTGCTTTAATAAGTAAATGTAAATTCGGCTTTTAAACTACTCATAAAGGTAATAATGTGTTGTGTAACCTAGCGTATAAAGTTCCTGCAAAGCCAAACTTCTCCGAGATTTCACCCAACTTTTTTTTTACACGCAGTAGCGGAAGTGTGAGCTGGACAAGTCGATGTCACATGACAAGCCTTCAGCTGCGGAGGGCACATAGATCTAAAATATCTAGAAAACAACTCTTTTCTATTTCATACAGTGACAGTAACTGACGTCTCGTTTAGATCATCTAGGTCTATGTCAGAAACGCCCCCCGTTGCCAAGGCAACAACGGCGCCATAGTTCTTATCAGAGGAGTCGACTAACGTACTTTACGTATAACAACCAAAAAGCTGCCCATGCCCATTTTTAAGTAAAGTAAAAGTGTTGAAATACTTTAGTTTCCGCCAATGGTGGAAATGAACAAGTACATTTCTCAAATTCCTGTACTTTAGTAAAATGTTGAAGTACTCAAGTATTTCCATTTTCTGCTACTTTATACTTTGTAATGCCCTGCAAGGCAAATATTGTACTTTTTTTTTTACTGCATTGCATTTATTTGGTAACTTTTACTTTGTAGATTCACATTATTTATACATAGTATAATCATCGAATTAATTATAATGTATTATTACAGTATAAAACACAACTTTATTGATCCATGGGGGGAAATTCACAAGCTACCCATCTGTATATATAAAGTAATTAAAACTAGCTCCACCTTTACTAACTAACTAATTATAATCTATGAGCACTTTTACAAATTATACTTTAAGTGATTTTTATCTAACCTCTTACAAAAAATACACACACCAAAATCATTTTAAAAACACGTGACGATTCTTTACTTCCGCCTGGCGTCACTTTTGTATCACATGTGATCCGCTGCTGGTGACCAATCTCCTCCACCCTGATAGTATCTCTGAACACAGTCAACACTTGACTTCACCTCCGAACGTGTGTCACCTCCTGCGTCTACCTCAAAACGAGTCGGTTTGTTGGACGCTCTAACGTATATACTGTATATATAATTATTAGTTGTAAAACAACTTAAGCCATCCTCTTGGGATAATGTCAGATTTCGACAGCAACCCGTTCGCGGACCCGGAGATTAGCAACCCATTTCAGGTAACGTTAGCTAGCTACGTTAGCCACATTAGCATTAGCTTGTGCATTATTTCACATTAATAACAACGTTACTCAGCCACACAACTCCAACACTGGTTGTTCTGTGCTAAGCAGCTGTGATAAAGCTACTTTAGTTTAATAATAGTAATAACGGCGATTAGCAAAACGTTATTAATTCACTTGTTAGTAGGCTTACATTACAGTCTGTCACTTAGTATTGGTTCACTTTGGTGTGACATAACATGTAAAGGTACCAGGCACTGTAGTGTTGGCTGTCTTGATGTCTTGTGCTAGCCTTCCTTGTGACACAGCAGGGTGTATGGTGTTTTATTTAAACCCTTTCGTGAAATCCTTCATAATACACAATTTGCACCATTTAGTTTGAGCTTTCCACCCTTCCCTTTTTGAATAGCCCTTTACAGGGGAACAGGCACATATGTGTTTATTAGGTAGATACACTTAATATGTTCCTGTTTCCATGCTTGTTTGATTTGATTTAAATGGACATTAAATAGCTTTTACATTAGATAATATCCCCATAATGGACTTTCTATAACACACCACAGGTGCTAATAATAACTCAACATGAGGGGCAGGATTTGAGGTGATGCTTCTTGCATACATGCAATTTAAATAGGCTATTAAGACAGTCATTTGAGTCGTGTGTCACTCCAAAACAGAGAAGTAAATTAGAGCAGAGCATACATTGTTTTCACTGCAATGCCTCCATTATTCTGTTAGTTTTATTAAGGCATCTAACAAATGGGCAGCCTTGTGTTTATGGTGTCTTGTAATGGTGAAAGCACGCATTTGATCATGTGCTCTTCAGCGCCTCATTGCCTGCCTCCCTCAGCAAGCCTGCAATGGTGTTTCCCATCTACCTCATCATGTCAGGTGTACTAAACATGGGCAAAAGGGCAGTATTTCATTAGAGTTGAAAAGATGAGGTTATTAATTCATAAGTCAAGGTAATATTCTGATAATCGATTAATTGTTTTTGCAAAAATGCTAAAACGTTCCTGCTTACAGCTACTGAAATGTGAATATTTGCTGGTTTTCTTTTTCTTCTTTGATATTTAAATGCACCTTGTGCTCTGGGATACTGCGATGGGCATTTTCCACTAATGTTAATGCTAAGGTAAATCAAAATAATAATCGGCAGATTAAGAATAGAAATAATTAGTTGCCACCCTCTTGTTTTAGATTAACCAATTGGCCTGTAACATGTTAAAAATAATATTATGCCCCTTAATAACCAGAACTGATTTATAAAGATTGTCAAAATCACCAAACAGAGCAAAGTATTAATTTTATAAAGATGTGAAACAAAGAAAAGCAAGCAGCACATCTGGCATGTTTTATATAAAAATGTATAGTCAGGTGATTAACAAAATAATTGCATTATGATTGAATAAATATAAATTGGCTAAAACGATATGGCACAGATATTCCTATGCATTAATGATTTTCTCCCATTTTAGAGGCTGTAATGTTTTGTAGAAACTTAAAAAGTCATTCCACAACCTTGCTTTTTCTATGTATGACGCGGAAAGATGCTGATGGCACAGTTTGACTGCATAGACGCATGAAAAGTGAATTATTCATGGTCCTCATTAACATACTGACATGACTAGTGAACCCCTACTGCTCTGCCATTTTTCTGTCATTTATTGGCTCACTTTTTTTTTTCTGCCCGAGGAGAAATGGATCTTTGTTCCCTTCTCTGAGCCATCTTCAATACTTCATGAAATCATATGGTGCTGTCATGGCGACATGTGGTGCTAGGATCCCCGCTGGCGGTTTTCCTGCCACGTCTCATCACTCCCAGTCATGAATCAGATTGTTCGTTCTGTTTTGGCCTATTTCTCTGGATGTAGGCTAATTACAGAAATTAAGCACTAATGTCAGTTAATGAAAAATCATAGAAGGAAGCATAGATCCGTTGTGTCGGTGTTAATAGCTTAATCAAATGAAATGTCGTAGAGACTGCACAGAGCGTGTGCCCCAACTGGTTTTCATCCTGCTGACCCAGGAGTGTTGCATATTGCAGCTTTACCGTCAAATACAGTACAGCAGGCAAAGTGTTGAAGTCTTGGATAAAGTGTCATCAGCTAGTGGTGGGATTTCTGCACCTGCTCATGCAGCGCGAAGCCGGTTTTAATCTCCAGCGACATCAGGACCATGACACGTACAAGTGTGTGCCTTATTAGGTGGCAGGAAGTCCACAACTGTGTTTCCACACAGCTACACGAGCAACAGGTCGATAATTTAGATTTCTCACCGTTCGTAACTTTAGATTTCAAGACGAACACTCGGTGAATATGCATGCGTTTCTTTGGCTGCGCAATAGGGCGACATTAAACTTTAAACACATCTTGCCCTGAAATATTTATGACCCTAGTCTGGTGACAAGTTGCTGCCTGTGTGCGTGTGCGTGTGCGTGTGTGTGTGATAGCGGAAAAGATGCTCCCAGAAACGTAAGAGTCAGAGAGACAGCGAGAGCACTGCGCTGAGACTGGATAAGGATAGCACTGCAGGAATACGCAGATTGGATGTTTAATCTTGAGCAGCAATTTGAATGAAAGCAGTGCGTGACTGACAGCAGCTGATGGTAAGCTTATAATCAGAAACGTGTGATAATATTGCTTAGCTGATGCCTGCAGGAACAGGAATTGTACATACACATAGGAGGCATAAGACATTAAATTATGCACTTTGTGGTATCTGATATTTAGTCGTTGAATACGCCCCATAAGTAAACACGGTTGCAGCGTCACGCTTCAAGAGGCTGAACAATGTTGGGCTTTTGCTGAATGTTTTAGCGGCATCCTTTATTTCACTTTGTGTTTGCATAGTACATCGTAAAACTATCAATCACGAGCCTTGGTGAACAAGGTTGTTTGAATTTGCTTTTTTTGCAATTCAAGAATGTGCCTGAAAGAATCTGAGAGCGCTTTAGCAGTTTTTGTGCCGAGCGCAGCATATGCTTTTTATTTCTGTCTTTAGCAGCTAGAAGCACCCCCCCCCTTCTGAAACTCATGGACTTGGTTATTTATAGACATCTTCCCGTGAAAATTATTGGAATCATCCCGTCTTCGCCAGTATTGAATTATAGGCCTGTTGCATTTTGAATAAAGAGGGTTGTTTGGCCTTCATGTGACAGAATAATGGAGGGTTTTTACACTCGCATGAGCTCAACGTAGATATTTCCGATCCTGTCCTTGGTGAAAACACAAGGACAGACATATGGAGACTCACTATTTTCATACCAAAACTATTCATAACATTTGAGTTATTTATTGCCTTTTATCAAGCTTTTCTTCTGCAGTTTATGTTTAGCTTACTGAAAGTGTTTGTGTGTTTTCTCAGGATCCATCAGTGACACAAGTACGACAGGCTGCTCCTCCTGGGCTGGAGGAGTACAATCCCTTCACAGATGCCAAACCAGTGAGTAGTTTAACACTTAATCCCTTGACAACAAGGTCATACATCAAATAGATTTGAGCAACTTTACCAGGTTTCAGAGGATTGATTTAGTACTAAAGATCCATGTTGTTTCTGACTTTCACGGGACGCTATAGTCACTTTTAATTAACGATTGGGGTTAAATGGGAAATAAGAGTGCAATTCCCAGCAGTCATCACTCCTTCACAACATACATTAGGAATTACACTAAAATCTAACAAGTCTGCCGCCAGAGAGCTTTGCTATTTTGTGATATTACAGTGAATAAATCGCCAAAAAATGAAAAACCCCTGTAATTCAAACCAGTCCCAGTTTATTATTTAGCTCACATTTTTACTACTTTTAAATGTATTCTTAATAAAATGAAAACTATTGAGCTAAAACAAAAAAAATACTTATAACAGTTTTGTCTAAATGTACTTCTTCCATAATTTTTTCAAAATATATAATTCAACTTTTGTATTCTACATTGCACAGATATGCAAGCGTGCAGTTCCATAAGACAAAACCGTAACATTACAGCACTGATCAGAGTAGCGATTTACAACCTGGGTGGACATTTTCAAAACAGGTCGTGAGATAATTAATGAGGCCGCAACAAAGAAAAATATTGTTCTGCTAATGAAATAAAAAAATAAAAATGGTCTGACTTCTTCAAATTTATTTATTTTTTCTTCTAAATTAATGGATAGTTTCACCTCTTCAGGGCCAAAAAAGAAAAAGAGAGTGGAGAAAATCCATCTGTGGTTG
The DNA here is from genome assembly GCA_943593645.1 of Bovichtus variegatus. Classification (NCBI taxonomy): domain Eukaryota; kingdom Metazoa; phylum Chordata; class Actinopteri; order Perciformes; family Bovichtidae; genus Bovichtus; species Bovichtus variegatus. Next base: position 7,306,404 of record CALSCE010010647.1, read on the forward strand.
AACTGCTCACAACTGAAACTTGCACATTGTTTCCACGCATTGTTAGACCTTTAGGAACAGTACAGTATGTGTAACGAAATTCTCCAAGCCGTGCATTTACAGTCCACTTAATAGCATTTCAGGGCTTTTTCATTTTTTTTAATCAAGCAGTTGATTTGCTGCAAAAGACCATGAGATGTGGTTGAGAGCTCCGAAAAGCTAGTAAGTGGACCTTTGATCTTAGATTATTTTGTTACCCAGCGCTGCTGAAACTTTTTCTTGTGCCTAATACAGTAAGTTACATACTGCAGGGGCTATTCTCCTCGTGTTATTCTCCTTTGGATTATATTTCTATAATCTTTTTTTTATCAGTTCCACATAGTTATGTTAAGTAGTTCATATATACAACATGTCAACATTTGTTTGGCTTTCCTTTTTTTTCCATGCTTGGACTTGAATAAAATCCCCAAATAACTCATTTTAATGTAATGTATTTGGACTAACAGCTGCCAGTTACAGCTCTGTTTTTCTATATTTGTATTACTCTTCACAAGACAAACTTACCATTTTGAGAAAAGTAACTTCCTCATTTTGTAGCCGTTCTGACCGTTGTGATGTGTGAATTGTTTTTGCAGGGTCACATTGTTAGACACTCAACTGTAACGATGACAGTGTTCGTCTGTAAATGCGTAAATACGTTTCCTCCGTAGACGCCTGCGGGTATGGCGCCCAAGACTGCGGCACCGACCATCAACACACAACCCGCCATCATGAAACCCACAGAGGAGCCTCCAGCCTACTCGCAGTCCCAGGTATTACTGACCACGCCTGGTGGAAAAAAGACTGTATATTCTAAACGGATTATTATTGCCTGAATAGGGAGTACAAGGTTGACTGGACCATAGGACTTCCCTTCTGGCTTCGGTCAGATCACGTTAAATTAGGATGCATGGCATGTAGGCATAACTCAAAAATATATAAATCATCTAAAACAAATTGGCGGAATCATGTCAAACAATTTACTGGTGTGGCATGGTCTCATCTCACGCAAGGTTTGGTCTCAGACACACACCCAGCACTTATAAAACCTCACCTTCTCCAAACTCCTCCCCCGTGCATTGACAGGGGACTCTCCCCCCACTGCTGGTCTCACAGAGGTTCAGGCTTGAGATTTTAAAACAGCCTGACCTCATGCAGCCATACATACTCTTATATAAAATGTAAAGACCTTTTATGCTGTTTGGTCCACTGAGAAGTGGCAGATAGAACAGACCCACCTTTACATCGTCACCATGGGGATATTAATGTGTCTATATCAGCAAGCAAGACTTGTTTATTTAGTTTATTCCAGCATTACCAGCAGAGGAGATTCTGTATTGAAAGCAGAAAATGCATTAACATGACAGCTGGTGTCATGCTGAGTTTGTAGACAGAAAAGTAGCCCCGCAGGAGGCTGTTTCTCTCTGTGACTGGTCTGTGTAGCTCCTGAGGGAGAC
>CALSCE010010647.1:7317878-7328045 GCA_943593645.1 Bovichtus variegatus
CACACACACACACACACACACACCTCCCCCCCTACAAGCTGGACCTTCTAACCTAATATCCCACAGCACTCCACCCTCACTAGTCCCTCGGCACTGGCTCTTGTCTCCGTTAACTTCCAAACTGTCAATTCTCCACCATCAATCCATGTCTGATAGCTGCCTCCCTGCCACCAAACAACCCCCCCCCCCCCCCCCCCGCCTCCTCCTCCTCCTTTCTAACCCTCTGCTCCCACAGCCTCCACCCTGTAATACAGCACAGCAGGTCTGCACTCAGCTACAGAAAGAAATCTGGCCAGTCTTTTTTTTTTTTTTTTTTTCCAGGAAAAAAAAAAGAAAGAAGAGCCGGGTTCACCTCTGGGATCCACACGAAGAGCAAATAAGGAAGAGAGACAGCGAGAGGGCAAAGGAAAGCACCGGGAACTATTTAGAAATGATTTACCATTGTTTGGTCTGTGAGAAGCCCAAGGTGATGTCTTCAAAATGTCTTGTCCACCCAACAAACCCAACGGTGTTTAATTTACTATAATGTTAACTTGTTAAGACAAGAACATCGGAAAATATTCACATTTAAGAAGCTGGAGCTATGCCATTGCATTTTTGCATGAGAAATTAATCAATTACCAAAATAGTAGCTTATTCATTTTCTGTTGAACAACTAATTGATAAACGTTATATCTGAAGAACAGCACTTTTGCAGGTGGAGGAGGGTCCTACAATAGCTCCACTTGATGACATATTGTATTCTGATTTGACAACGACACTGATGGAAACTTTTGGAACCTCTTGCATTGACCTAAATACTCTGAAACAACCGATTCAAAGCAAACAGAAAATCCCTAATTCTAGATATTCTTTCAGTTGTAGAAACTTTGGACATTAGCTTGAATTTAAGCACTAGCTCATCCTTTAACTGACATGTAAAGGGGATTGTTAAGATCTCAGGTTAAGGTTATCCTACTGTCAGCTTTAAAGCAGCAAGAATTGATTTTTTTTTGGGGAAGTTGTGACACGTAGCAACAGCATCATTCATTTGGAGTCGTGTTTCTGGCCACCTGATGAATTAAAGTCCGATATTCATTCTCTTTTTGCTCAGTTTTAGGTCTCCACAGGGAAATATCTGTCTCTTTAGCTGCTAAATGCTCCACTGTGTTCACCAGCTAGTCTCTATCTGCCTTTTGCTTTACAGCAGTTTTGCTTTACAGCAGTTTTGCTTCACAGCAGTTTTGCTTCACAGCAGTTTTGCTTCACTCTTTTGCGCAACACTAATGTCAGACTCATCATCACACAGTCATGCTGCCTAAATTCCTGCAAAACATTTGTTTTGTTTCCCTCAGTTACAGCCTGAGTCTGAGTCACGGTCAACGGTTAGACCTGTGAGGAGGCATTACTCACGGCTGGTGGGAAAGTTTATTGCGGGTAATAAAAGCGTGCGACACTGAACGCAACAAGAATTGGAGACAGTTTTACGGCTGAGTTTGTTTGCCGTCTCGTCTCTAATCCTTTTTTGGCTGAAGTTCGACGCAAGTGACGATGAGTGAGGATACAATGTACAGAGAACTCACTCAGTTAGTCTACAAGTCTTAAGGGGGCACTCCGGGATACAAAGTGTACCAGACTGACCGTCAACAGAAGACCGTCTGTTTTAGCCATTCGATTACGTAAAGCAAAGGGAATGGATTTACCTTCAGCTGAAATCTTAAAACCACCTGAAAACGGAGTCAGTTTAATGGCATCTGAGACACTGCGGCCAGCAGAGCGTGTGTCATAAGGGACAAAAGAGTAAAAAGTACAAGTGACATCAGTGTAAGTGAAGATTAGGTTAATGGGCTTTGGAGACTCCAGTGCAATGACGTGACCATCTCTGGCAACGGCATCACAATCTTCCCATCTGAGGTCAATCTCTTCCCCAAACATCTGCCGTCTGGCTTCAGTTTTCTCATTACTGGAGGGTCGGCACGAATAGTGGAAACAGTGATTAGCAGAGAGTCGGTGTGGTGTAGTGCTGCCGGTGGATACCACCGAGAGTGATATCATTCACAGGCCTCACGAAAAGACACGTTAAAGACTCTCATGCACACGGACTGTGGACACTGCGAGATGTCAGGCTCTGGGTCTTATCTCTTCCTGCGGTTGAAATGAGTAAAAGGTTGTCGGCCTTTAGCCCAATAGGCCCAAAGGAAGCCCTCCTGCCTCCTCAGTGTCTGTTTGAAGCTCCTTTCGCCCCCTTTCCTCTTCCGCATCCGCATCCTCTCCACAATGAGAAGACTCGACGGTGCACTTCCCCACTTTCATTACCTTCGCCAGACTCCCGGTGGTTTATATAACACTCATTTATGTGTCCATTTTATACTGGTGTGGCTCTGAGCAGACAACATTTCTACACTCACAACTTGACAATTGACCGTTGCTAAAAGCTTCGACTGTCAACATTTGGGTTTCTCTCCAGTAAGAACTATACAAAACCATATAGATATAACTATACTAGATCTATACTAGACTATACTATAAGTTATGTATTATACAGTGTACGTGTCTTCTGCAAACGCTAGCTTGGCCAGCTAATTAGCTTTACAACCTTAGCAGAGTCAGTTTTGAGAAAACTTACAGAGTTAGCATTAATTAGCTATCTAGCTACAGCTGATATAAATAACAAACTTACTGTCAGTTGTCTTAAATACTGGTCGGCTGTAGGCTTGAAAGGTGGCTCAGAAGTTAAAGATTGCTTGGACTCACACAGTTACAATGGATCCCAAAAGAAACCCAGAGTCACAGCAAGAAAGAAAACTCTCAAACCACCTCTGCAGCATGAATCACCTCTCTGCTGCACGTATAATATGTTCAGAGCACTCGTAGTTTCTCCATGACTAGCTAAATACAATACTTTTGTGTCACACTCCTCTGCCTTCTCATAGCTCAGAAGATAAACCAAAAGGAGCACATTTAGCGATCCCTGGCAAAAATAATGTAAAAATCCAATATTGCCTTTAAGGAGTCATGCTCATTGATTTGCAACATTGCCCATGATACCCTAACACACCAGAGATAAAGTATTTAGAGGCAGTAACCTTGGTATGACTGGCACAGGCATATTGTCTAATAGTATATATCAACCCTACATCGAAGTCATGCAGCGACAGTCTGATATGTGAAGGAAATTCAACAGAAAAGACAATAACATCCTTTGTGCCCTAAAGTAACGTTCTCATTAAGCTGTTTGAAGTCTTCCAGTAGCCATTCATGATTCCCTGTAGATTTAAGACGTCTGTTAGGTCAGCGAGCCTGCACAGAGCCGAGTTTACAGCTTGGCATGTCCCTCACCACACGCCCACCTTTTTCAGGCTGGCACCAAATAAACAACTGCGGGGGAGGACAGCCATAATCACCACAGAGCTGAGACCTTAAGTCTGTGAAAGAAAGAGGAGGTTCAGCGGGCATGATCTCATGGCCTCCTCCCTTCTATCATTCACCACACTGAGTCAAAGCGGCCTGAGATTTGGCCTCAGACGCACAACCATGGATACACACCCTTCGCACACAAACAGAGATACGCATGCGCGTTCAACACGTTTTTTTTTTTATTGACCGGGTAAGAAGGTAAATATTTGGATGGCAGTTGCTCGGAGTGACAGCTCTGAGGGTGGAAACAAGCCACCGTGTGTTTTAAACGTCTGACCGCTTGGGGTAAAAGTTCACAGAAGGCTCCAGAAGAATCAAACACATCATTCTAGCGGTGGGAGTTGTGGCGCTCGTAATGAATGTGTGCAGCTGAAAGTAGAACTTTTCATTTACCTTGATGAACTGTGGATGCCACAGGAATGAAGGGAAACAATTAAAGGCTGGATGGCCCGAGTTAGCTTTACGATTCCTCCGTTCTCTTTAGATCAGTACAGAAAGGGGCGAATCACAAAAGGGATTTTATATTTTTTCTCTCCGCCATTGTGCCACTGTGTTTAGATTTATAACATTTATACGTTGCCACATGGATAATTGCAATCAGACGCAAAAAAAAAAAAAGGCCAAATTGAAGTCAGATGCAAAACTTTGCGGGCGTGTTTGCGCTGTAATATCAGGAGGACAATATCTTTAGTGCATAGGACCTTGAGACGGGACAGACGGTGGCTGCTTGTGATCCACAATAGCGTCACAAACACAGCTTTGGGTGAGAATGTCATTTTGACACTTTCAGAAAGTTAGAGACTTTGCCAGACAGCCCCAGACGTCAGAAAGGTGGAGGTGATGTGTGTTAGAAATAACAATAGAAATATTCTGATTTGTTCAACAGCTTTTGCAGGCAGTAATCTATATATATATATATTTTTTTTAAATGTGTCATGTGCTCACCTGCGATCCCTTGCAGCAGTCCACACACGTTGAAGATGCTCTTCTTCATGATGCTCTGGAAGCACATGGTGAAGACCGAGATGAACGCCACGGCACACAGCAGCAGGATCCCTGCCGCCAGGAAGATAGAAGTAGCCTGCCAGAACCCGCTGGCAATCTCCCCAAAGTGTATCGCGTACGGTCCGCAGAGTATTCCACGCTTCAGGTGGGGCAGTTTTATACAGCGGCCGTAGATGCCTAAAGTTGGCCTGTAGGCCTCTCCGGCTGTGGTAGCCCCATGGGGGCCGAAGACGGCATCAGGTGTGCGGGGGAATCCCACCAGCCAGTCAGTGCTCATGAAGGCGATGAGCTCACCGAACGCCACTACAATACTCAGCAGAGTCCACAGCATGGAGCGGCAGGTGACAATGACATGGCACATGCTGACGGTGGCTGGAGTCTCCCTCTGTTCAGATTACAACACTGTGGTGGAAAGTGAGACCGAGAGCTGAGGTTGTGATCCTTCTCCGGCGGAGATGTGAGAGCGAGTGAACCCTTCACAGGAAGGAGTCGGTGACGCCGCCGTACACAAAAGGTTCGCGTCAATGATTCACAGTCTGCTGCTTCCCTCTTCTTCTCGCTTTTTCTTTCACTTCTTATCTTCTGCCGGTGTCGTTTCGGCACAGCTGTTCTTCCTCCGCCTTGAACTCACCCTCCTTCTGTTGGCTCGGTCTTCAGACTTATTCTTTCTGGTTTTTGGTGTCTACATTGTATTGGAAGTTGTGTTCCCTGAGCCAGCCCGCTGGCGTCACATCAGACACACCTAAGAGATAAAACAGAGGCACAGAACAGGGCGAATGATTTAATTGCATGTATAAAATGTAATTGCGTGTATAAAAGAAGCTCCAAGTAATTGTTGTTTTATTTGAAGAAGTGCAGCTCTCCAGTTTCTCCCCGGTCATACTTGGAAAAGCAGGATGAGGAAAAGTGTGGAGGAGGCTTCTGGTGTAAATCTTCAGGAGAGGGTTTAATGAGTTGGGTACGTGTTCATTTGAAGTGGGCCTCTTCTGTTTTCAATGTGTTTATGTTAAAGGATTTGTGACCAGGGCACTTATTGTGTTCTCTACTCCCAGTGGATGATCATGACTGAGGTTATAAAGACGAAAGCTAGAGAAACAATATGCATGCGTGGAGGGGCAGTTGTGGAGGGGGGGGGGGGTTATAAAAGACGTGGTAACCGCGGGATGAGAAGCGGATGCAGACGGAGAGAAAAACAAGCCTGAGGCCTCTCATTAAGCAGCCCACACAGCTGACCCGGGGTCAGCCAACAGTAGATAACGCAGCGGCCGTCCGGCTGTCACATGACCGCTGATAACCCAGCTGCATTGCTGAGTCAGTGACACTACAGTACAATGGGGAAGCTGTAAACGGTGTCAGTTCGTAAAAAGGTTGAATCCAGACTACACGACTGACACACAAACACACAATACGGCCAAAAATCGGTCACATGATTACAACAATATCTAAAAAAAAAAAACAAACAATTACACTAGAAGGATGGGCCTGATTTTCACACCTTGTAGGAAAATGTTCTTAAGTATTGCATGATAAAACATACTTTTTCTAGTCAAAAGAAAGAAAATAAAGACCCTTCTCATCCCCATCTAAAGCCCTTGGGATTTACGGAAGACCTCGAGAGATTAAACAGTCAGACACTACTTCTTAAGTCGTGAAAAGTTTGAGATTTTACCTATGAAAGACATTAACAAATATGAGCAGAACATACGCTACAACACAGAAGTTGGAAAGCCTTTTACAGGCCTTTGTGTTCATCTTATAAATACAGCTCTGGGCCAAAGCTGACAGTTGTTTCTTTCCTTTCTTTTCCCTGTTGCCTCTTGGGAGGCTGTTCGTCGTTCTCCAACCAGGGTTTGGCAGGGCAGCAGAGGGATCAGGGGGCCGCAGATGACACGTGTGCCGCCTGCACTGAAAGGTTTCCATCACTCGGGCCCCCACAACGTGCTCTTACAGCGAGGGTCGAGGGACCCACAGTCGTCCCTTGTGGTCACATCTCAGCGAGTGTGTGAGTGAGTAAGAGCACTAAATAAACTTTGATCTTTGTCATCCTGTAGAGATATCAACAACAGTCCCCCCCCCCCCTCCCCAACCCTTTTTCTTTTCCAGCGGGGAAAATGACCCAGATCTGTGGTTTCTTACAGTACAGGGTGGTGTGTGTGAGCTAACGTCGAGTGTGTTTGGACTGTGTAAAACAGATGAGATCATAAGAACAGGCACAGACAGCCGCCTCTGTGGATTTGGAACAAAATTTTTTTTTTTTTGAATCACAAGCGTTCTCGTTGCCTCACCATGAGCAGATGCAGGAACAGATGCAGACTCACATTTACTAGCTGGTCATTTTGAAAACTCTTCCCACCCACTAACACAAAAAGACTTTTGAGTCCCAGAGGTCCTTTGATGAGACTCATGTTTGAAGTTAGGATTTAAGACAAACGGGCAGTCCGCAGATTAGGGGTCAAACATTTGCTGGCCAGTTGCAAAAGACTAAATCCTTACTGACATGAATATTGTTTGAAAACACTTTGGAGCTGAAACAATTCGAACCAGCTGGGGAGATACGGACGTTTCAAGACCTGGACACTTAACCGTTGACCTTTCTTGGCAGTTACACAGTACCCACTAGTGGGTCTCAATTTATCTAAAGCTGTCCTTGAATGTGGGTTAGTAGATCTGAAACTAGTCTGGGTAAGTCTGGTTCTATTAATGTACCTGGCATTTGTCGCAACATACAGCCAGACGTCTGCTCACTGTTCCCAGACAGACAGATTTGAGCAGTTCTCATGAACAGAAGTTTCCCAAGATAGAGTGAAGCCTTGTAGTCCATTTATGTGAGGCTCGAGGTGGATTTATGATGTCCTTTATACTCCCTGAGTAACCAGGGGGGAGACCCAGGATTATTTGAGGCTCGGTTTACATATACAGAAGAGTTTACAAGCTTCAGACTGCACCCACCACCCTGTTGACCCCCAACACTAATTCCCATGCGCACACACACTTACAAGACTCCCTGCCATCGGAAACATGCTCCACGTGTGTGCTAGAAGGGAACTTCTCCACAGTTTGACTCAATAAAGTCTGCAGCCTTTACTAATGGAAAGGCTCATTAGGAAATTTAGGATCAACTAAAGATCAATGGTGTGTTACAGATGCCTGATTGGTCACAGAGGAACACCATTAACATTAACAGTGAAATAAACAAGACTAGGTTTACAGCAGGGGTTTTGGGCTGATGTCAGGAGGCCAACATGCTTACAATACCAATGCTGACATGCTGATGTTGAGCAGATATAAAATTTACCATGATAATACTTGCGTATTAGTACTAAAAACAAAGTACAGCTGAGGCTGATTGGAATGTCATTAGTTTCAGGTATTTGGTCATAAACCAAAGTATTCAAACTTTGAAAGTTTGGTCTGATGAAAAGTGAGGGGATCCTCAAAGTTATTACAATTCCTCCTGAGGGCGACATGAATGTCTGTTCCAAATGTCATGGCAGTCCAGCCAATAGTTGTGGACACCATTCACACGAAACCTCATAGTGACGCTGTAGGAAAAGTCAGAGGATCACCAAAGTCAGTAGGATTCTTCCTCTGGGAGCCATGAATATCTGCACCAAATTTCATGGTAATCCATGACATAATTGTAAAGACACATCACTAAAAGCCAACACCTCCTGGTGGCACATTTGTTGAGATATTTCAAACTGCACCAAAGTGTCGGATCAACCCACCAAATGGACCAACCTTGCCTTCCCTACAGCCATGCTGTTACTACAACTCCTGTTCAAAGTGTCCACTCAGCCGTTCTCTTATCACAGCAACAAAACAGCAGGAAACGCCTTTTCACGCTGACCGGAAACAATCTACATATCTATGGACATGCCACGACTGGAGTGACGCGTCACCATGGAGAGTGTTTGTTTAGAGCTGGATGAGGGGTTTAGGGAGAGTTTATGTTGGCTCTCCATGCTGGGCGGAGAGAGTGCTAAAGATTAGCTTCTACAACCTGTTACGATCAAAGCATCGGCAACTCATTCGGTTAAATGCTATCCAATGACAAACTCGGAAATATGCAGCTTCTTTTTTTTGGATTCCCCTGCAAGTCCAGCCTATAACGCTCTTGCCTGATGTGAGCCAACGGTAAAGCAATTTTAAAACAAAAAAGGGAGAGCTTATAATCTGTGAGGATCTGTTTGAATAAGAAGCCCCTCAAGCTACTGAAAGTGAATGCAGGAGATGATTGGTCACGGAGGACCTCAAATATTAGCCCAGGTGAAAGTAAGTATGGATAACGCAAGTGTTCCCCCCTCCGTAGGTTAAATGGGGAAATGAATGCAGGATAATTCAGAAAACAAGACAATAGTCCAACCTGTCTCCATTGGTCTGTGGATAGTCCAGCTCTCCTGGAGATGCAGCGTCTCTGCCCTGACTCTCCTCTGCTCACACACTTAATGCCTCTCTCTCTCTCCCTCTCAGACTCCTGACTCCCGGACCCTCCCCACGTCCCTCCTTCCTGGACCAGCTACGTCTCCTCTGATTGGCTGGGCCCCGACACTGGATCCACACTTCTTGAGAGAGTCCACATGGTGGCCATATTTCAGTGCTGAATCTGGGTTAAAATAACAAGAGCTGGAGCCGCAGAGGGTCTCTCCTCTTTCTCTCTCTCTACCTCTCGGTCTCAGTTTCTCTCACCTTGTTGCTTCCTTTTCATTCTGCACACTTTCAAATCAGCCAAGACCAACATACTTATCATCAGCCTAAATGAGAATTACATTTTCACTTCCTTTACCAGAAACATGCAAACCTCAAGTACACACCATTTAGTATACTTCCGAATAAGTATACTGTTGGTACACTTGTACGGACTATTTCAATACTTATTCAGACTTCATTTTAGTTTATACAAGTGTACTTCAAAAAGTACATTAAGTGCACCTCATGGTAGACAACTACTTCACCGTTATGTGTCATTTTGTAAACTTAAAGCAACCTTGAGAAACAGTAAGTGTGCTATTGCTTTTTTTATTTTGTGCTTTGATGTAAAAATGTATTTCGAAGTATATGACTAGTGTCATGTTGTGTGTTACTTTTTAAAGCAGTGGTGGAAAATAAGTACATTTGCTCAAATACTGTATTATAGTATAATTTAATTAATATATTATAATAATTAAGTATAATTTTGGAGGTACTTTACTTGAGTATTTCAGTTTACAGCACACTTCTAAAATGAAATATTGTAGTTTTACTCCCCTACATTTATTTGAAATCTTTAGAAAAGCGGTTAGCAACCTGAGACTGCACCCACCTGTCACTCAAAGCAAAAACGGCCGTAATAATGCGCAACTTTAAAAAATACAAAAGTATTCTCCCGTAGAGATCAAAAACGTTTTTTGTACCAGGCTGTAAACATGTTTTTTTTCTGCTGTAAAGTTGGGCATTTTAACATGGAGGTCTATGGGGATTGAATCCTTTTTGGAGCCAGTGGCCATTCAATGAACTGCAGTTTTTGGCACTTTCGCATGGGATTCACTGATAAGCCCCGGAGGTTGCCGCTTAGTTTAACATCATGGTGTTATTTTTGTACTTAAAGTGTGCTTAAAAAAAAACACACAAAAGTACTTGGCAGTACTAGTTTTAGTAGTCTGAACTGAAAGTGAGCTTACAAGTACACTACAAGTGACCATTTTAGTGTATGCATGTAAAGTTTACTTAAAATGCAACAACACACACACACACACACACACACACACACACACACACACACACACA
>CALSCE010010647.1:7338139-7361357 GCA_943593645.1 Bovichtus variegatus
CACACACACACACACACACACACACACACACACACACACACACACACGGTATCTGTGCTGCAGTCTCACCAAATTGTGTTATCATGTCTGTAATTGTCTTTTAGAGGCATCATCTTTCCTGTCTAGCCTCTGAACCTGTGAACCCACAGTGATAAAGATTCCCACTTAGTGTCACGGGCTATTGGCCCCAAGGAATCTAATGGCTGTGCAGTAACGCGGCCATAACGGCTGCTTTAATGCGCTTAACCATCCTGAGAAGATGGAAAGTGTTTACACGATCTGGGAAGGGCATTCAGGCAAATAAACTGCCTGAATTTAGATGTTGTTTAGGTGTTGAAAGTTTTATAGTCGCCACATTGCATTTTCAGGTCAATTAATCCAGAATACAAAAAAGTAGGTCCCTGAGATTTCAGCCTCCACCCCAAGACAAGAGACGTGAACAGATTTTTCTTTTTGTGATCCTCACAGCATTAAAATTAGACATTTGAATAATTTATCGGCAACATCTCGTTCGGGAAACAAGAGCACAATGTCAACAGTTTTAATACGGACTATTTCCTCAGTGGAAAGTAGTTCCAGTAAAAAAACATTGACACTCCCCATCTGTGGCTAGATTCCACTGGAGGTAAGTGAGAAAAATAAATGCTTAAATCGGAATAAATGCTATTTTTTTCAACTTAATGATGGTTCGGCCAACAATAATATGATTAATGTACTAATCTAATCTGCCGGATTGGAATCGGCTCCGATATGGACCTAATTATGGATCGGGAATCTGCCAGACGTGAGCACTTCATGTTAAATAAAAGTTTTTTTGGTCATTAAAATACAAACGTTTCTGCTATAAATTACAATCCTTCAGTGGAGTTTGAAAAAAATAAAGACACACTTACGCATTTATTACCACAGGCAGCTGTGTTAACCAAGCAGCCATGTTTGTTAAAGGCTCATCACCCATCTTACAACTGCCGTTTGGAAACGCTTCAGTTTACACCTTTACAACAGACCAGGTATTTCCAAATGTACGCACTCTGAAGACTGTTTACCAAGTGCTCTCTGTTTAGTGATCAAAGACGTCCGCTTAGTGTGGAAAGCAAATCAGAAGAAACAAAAGCCATGTCAGTGTGGATACGAAGCCCTCCCATTTTGGACAGATGGACAGAATAATGGATGGAGGTCAGAGGCAGCTATTAAAAAAGTGGTCTCCCCCCCAGAGCGGATGATCTCTGGGGCAGTGAGGTTGTCAAAGGGAAGTCACGGCACTGGTGGAGGGGGGAGAGAAGACGAAGGAGGGGGAGAAAGAGGCAGCGAGGGTACAAAGGCAGCTCCAGACGCCCTTGGGAGATGGATCACAGATGTCTGACCCAGAGCTGCTCCACTTAATTGTGAAACAAAAGCTTTACCTTCTCCTCCTCTCTTTCTCTCTTTTATTTTCGACTCTTTGCTCTGCTCTCCCTTTTTTTTCTCCTCTCTGAAACTTGTTTTCCTTTATGCCCCGCTCCCTGTCTCCTTACACTATCATTACTGCCCTCTGTGATTCACTTTTCTTGCGCCTGTGTTTACTCTCCCTTCGCCATGCAGCGAGGGACGGCGCAATCCCTGCTGGCTTCAGATGTGCAAATACCACTTAGCTGTTGAGGGCCGCCCCAAATGACAACAGCAAACAAAGAAATGCCTCTTTCCCTGCAAGTATGCATGTTTTATGGAGGCCTTGGGCGAGTCCAAGCAAAAGGTCAACCAAATAGAGACAGTCGGAGATAAATATGAAACAGAAGCACTCACTTTTGCTTGCCGAAGCATCACGACTGCAGTGAACTATTGTTGCAAAGATGCTTTCCTGGCTAAATAAATGTAATTTAGACAGTGGAGAGGTTACGAGTTCAACGTAGGAGGGAGAGTTGACTCCGAGCTGAACCTCAAACTGTTTATTTAACCGGAGTCGCGTCGCTGCCGATCATACCTGAGATTGAATCAAACAGGATGCATCTGTTGACGAGCCTGTGGCTGGGAAAACTAGCCTGGCAAATGCCGGTTAAATTCAATTACGTCTGTTCATATCAGCTTGTTATAATGGCTGGAGCTTTGGGGTGTATCGTGTAGTCTTTCTTGTGGTATAAAATCTCCTTATTTACCCACGAAACATAGGAGGAAAAACGATTACAACAAGGCTAGTTTTTGTACTGAAGCTTGTAACTGTGGTCCCGCAGGTGCTGTAACATTACACCATCCCAGTTTAGTGGAGTGGTCACCCTCACCTGGAGAGCCCTCACACTGCAAATCAATTCACAGCTGCACAGACCATTAGGCAGACCTCTGCTCGGTGACCGGAGAGAAGATTAGAGGAGACATTCAGCCAGAAGTTTCCGAGGTTTTACACAAAATTTTAAAAACACAAAAGTTTTACACTAAACCCCTTAAAGCCTTCTGCTAAACCCTTTCCACAAAAAGCGACTTTTTTTTTTTTTTTTTTTTTTTTTTTTACTTTTCTAAAACCAAATGCACAGGAGAAATGGAGTACAAATGTATTTAACAGTCTGATATTACACATATTGTGCATATATTGTGCATATATATATATACACATACATATATATATATATATATATATATATATTCACAATTTAAAGTCAGCAAAGGTTGCTGATGGTTGCCAGCTAGAAATTAGATATTCTGCATTTGTCTACCTCAGTCTGTAATGAGGTAGACATTTTCTAAAAACTTTAAATCCAAATGCTATATCAACATTATCATTGTAAATAAAATTAAAGCCTGACAGGCATAGAAACGGTTACTAACGGGGGAAAACGGTCAACTACTGTGAATACAGTTAGTAATGTGAGCAGGATTAGGTCAAACAATTGACCTGCTTTAAATTTAGCATTTGAGTCACCTCTATTAAAATCTGCCAAGGCAGGATGCAGGCAGAGACAGAGGGAGCGTTATAGCCGTTGGTCCTGCTGCTGTTCTCTGGTGCAGTAGTGGTAATGACTGGTGACGGTCTGCCAGGCCAAACCAAAATAGGGTTTCCATGGTGCTGGTGCAACCAGGACCCAAACACAGGGAATCAGACTTCTGGGCTGAGAATTTACAGTAAACGAGAGTGGAAGTGTAAACTTGACCAGTATGACGGGGATTTTTTATTTTTGGGAGCTCGACTCTAAATGAAACTGAAGTTTTGTGATCGAAATTTCCCACCGAATGTTGATTCAGTTGATAGATTTTAGACTAGCAGACACTAGAAGAAAGAAATATAGACAAACACTTGACTGTTGTCGTGTGGAAAACTCGTATATCTGATCAAACATGCGCGACAAGGAGACATTTCATTCTGTATACGTGACCTCTCTCGCTCTACTCTCTTTGTGCAATGTGACCCAATTAAGACCGTCTTCCTCGCATGACGTCCCTTTTATAGCCAAATAAACAAACTTTAGGGCAGCAAGACGTTTTTTTATTTTTAATTTTAACATCTCTGATGTGTCATTTTATTAACCGCACTAGTTGAAAGAATACTGCGGGGGGGGATAATGATCAAACCAGCCTTGTTTTCAGGGTCATCTACACTGGACGATATCTACAGCAGGGCTTTGTTATAACAAGAGAAAATGCCAAATTATTAAATTTTTCATAACTGATGAATCATTAATGTCATTTGACAAACAAATATGATGATTAAATGTGAGGATTCACCGTTTGTAAATTAAAAAGGCTGTCACCTTGCCTGGGAACTTCACTAAATTTAGACTTTTTAATAAAAGGAATAATTTAATTTGCGGGAAAATGTATGTGCTTTCTTGCCCGGAGTTATATGACACAATTGACCCCACTCTCACTAAATATGAAGCCCCAGCAGCTTATCTTAGAATAAAGATGGAAGCAGGAGGCAAATGCAAAAGGCAAAACAGTTCCAGTGCATAACTTTGTGTAAAACATGTCGTTTTTTTACAATGTGTACAGATTTAACAAACAAGATGTATCGTATTTATTATTTATGGTGAAATCTAGCGGTGCTGGTATTCTAATTTTCTTGCCTTTGTCTAGAGCTCTGGCTAGCTAACACACTGCTGGCTCTAGCTTCATAATTAGCATACAGACTACAGTGGCATTAATCTTGTTTTTTGGCAAGAAAATGAATATTTCCCAAAATGTAATTTGTTTAAAAAAAAAATGATGATGAACATAATAATTAGCTGCAAGCCTTAAATAGGTAACACATTCATGGTCTCCATCTCTTTGTAGTCATTGTTTTCTTCCTAGATAACTAATATCTAATATCTAAGATAAGATAAACTGGGAACCGAGTGGAAAATAAAAGCAAATTACGACCTTCAGCTGTTACACAAACACAATGTACAATCTTGTGTAATCTGGTTCATACAGCTTAAAGCCTTTTCCATGACCTAAGCCAAACTGAGCATATGATACCGCCTTATCGCACATTACACACAAACTGCCTATTGTGGTGGCTCGTAACCTTTCATCATTAGCATACAGCTGTGGGGCTGAGGTCCTGGGTGACTCCGGTTCCTGCTTAATCAATATTCAAACATGTCTGATACAACATTAGCTGGTTAAAAAAAAAAGACCGGATACAGGGCAGGAAGGAAAAACAGGAGATGCGACGCTGACTAAGAGACATAAACTGAAAGGAATTGAACAAAACCATCAGAGTTTAATGAGCCTGCAGTTGCTCAGGGACTAGATAAAGTGCTGGGGGCCACGCAGCTGCAAAACCCACCGTCCGTCTGCCGTGCATTCCCCTGAGACTGACCTCCAGCTCGCCATAATGGAACAAAACCCACTGCAGATTCTTTCTCCTCATTTCACCCGACAGGAGGGTCCTCCCCCCTGCTCCTACACAAGTCATTCTTTGGATGTCTCTTTCTTTCTATAGGGGAGGGTATGCTCCACACAAGCCTAACTTCAACTGATAGAGGGGACAAGTGTAGGGTGAGGGCTTTGTTATTATGGAGGACCCCACCCTGCTGGTTTCCCAGTAAACAGCAGGCTGTAGAGCCGCTGGAGGTAGATGTACCCCCAGGAGAGGCTCATCTCCGGGAGCCACAGGGGGGCCCCGAGGACGAGGATAGAGTAGGAGAAAATAATGGAGCGAGGAATAGCAGGGGAGAGGAGAGAGAAGGGTGATTAGCTCCAGCGCTGCCTAATCTAATCAGTGTGCATGACTGCCCCACATGGAGGGGGGAGACAAGTAGAGAGGAAGAACGTTTCTTATCATTCAGAGTGCTGTGGAGGGCTGGCAGAGTTAAATCAGTTGTTTCGGAACAAGAGGCCACGTGACAAAAGGTCATCACACAAACGCTGCTGGACACCGTCACATTTCACACGGACGCGATGTAGTTTGAGATCTTGTTTTCTGACAGGGTGTAAAACGGGCCATGAAAACTCAGGTCGATCACACACCAACCAAATGAAGAGGAGAGGCAGACCAGGACGAAGGGAGGGCCGATTTTCCAAAAAGTTACCAAAACAGACATTATGAATCCCTAACTGACTTAATTTCAGTCACGTGGGTATGTTACGCTACATTCTGCCACCTACAACTAGAAAGTACAATAAGTACACAACTTTCTCTGTGTGGGACCGCTTCATATACTTCATAACAGAAGCTCTAAATGTACCGGTATTATTCAAATCTAATTATAATATGACTTAAAAAAAAAACATGTAAAATATCACGGTCATAATCCATGGCTTTCGGTTTATTGTCAAAACATTTTTTTTTTTAAATAAACCGTCTACTGTGAGAACGGAGAATCTTGTGGACATTTAATTAATCGTTACCGAGGTAAATATGAAAAAAAAAAACTGCGTTAGCATAACATTAGCGTTAGCATGCCACTCAAAGTGAGGGAACAGCAGAAGCACCTCAAATAAAACAAAACATCTATTCCACAACGCAGTTTAGTTTATGGCTGCATTCATTGGTTACGTTCAACTGAATCCAAGCAAATTACGTTAGTTCGAATGAGTTAAAACTTGACTTTTGACGTTTTTTTAAATGACAGCCCTCAGACAGACTACAGTGGAAAGTGTTTTTCGGACTATGCAGACTGTGACACAGACTTTTCCAGTAGTGGTGAAACAGACCATCTCTGAAGCGGCTCTAATAAAAAAGAAACAAACTTGGACACATGGCTGCTTTTAATTCACTCAGAAATAAAATAGGATTTTTTTAGAAGCTTGGAACGGAAAACCTTATAACGTAATGCGGCCCAGTAAAGATTTGTCTGAATTTTTAAGACCGTCTTCCCTGCTTTACGTCAATTTTATAGCCAAATAAACAATCTTTAGGGCAGTAAGACATGCATTTAAAAAACAACAAAAAAAAAAAAACGTCTGCTGTTGGTTTCATTAAAACACTTCCTGGATGCTCCTGTTGAAGGTTTTATTGACCGCACTGATTTAGAAACAAACTAATACTGTGGGGTGAAATAATGACCCAAAAAACCCCCAGCAAAAACAGATGCTGCTGGGAAAGTGAATATTCTAACTACGTACAAGTGCAACAGTAGTCTGAGGAAATACGATGCATATAAACCAGCCTCGTTATCAGGACCATCTACACTGGAGGATATCCACAGCAGGGCTTTGCTATAACAAACTGTATTCCAGATGTTAGTCCCAGCCGGCCGGAGTCATCTGGTTTAACCTCTGACACAGGAGCAGCCGTTCAATTTGTGGATTTCACACTCTGGTCACGGTGATACCGCGGCCCTGGCTTTGGTTTTGAGCGCACAGTGATAGTGGCCAGGTCTGATTTCCATCAGCAGCGAAATTTACGCTCACAGACGCATAAAAGTGTTTATTTAGGATCGAAAAGGCATAAAGAAGATGTAGATCAAATCCTCCAATGATATAGTCTTCATACCAGGAGACATATACTGACCCAATCCCATAAACTGCAGCCAGCATCCTGGATTAATGACAAAAGCACTGCCATCAAAGCTCAAGAAAAATCACGAAAGGCAGATGATGTGGTCTGCATGAATGGCATAGTAGTTAAACTTTTGTTTTATTTTTTCACAAAGTACATCATCTGCACCGGGCAAAAAGGAGACTGGTCATTTTTTTATTTCCATGCTTTGAAAGTTTACCATTCTGTTTAGGAAAGGAGAGTTTTAAAAAAAAAAAAAAAAAAAAAAAAAAAAAAAAAAGACTTAAAAGAACATTTCCAAAGCATCTGTGCTGCCATGCTGCCAAGAGAGAGAAACTCACTTTTTTTTTTTTTTTTGCTTTTCTTGTGGCCTAAATGGAGGGTCGTAATGAATGAAGCCCAGCCTTTTTTAAATGGGCCAAACACGGAGCCCTGAGGGACCACGTGCACAGGCACATTAACTTAAACCACTGGCAATCCCTGACAGTGAACTCGAACAAACCGCCATCTTTAATGCTAGTCACTCATTCAGTGATGACCTAAGCGTCATTAAACTTCTGAAGTTCAGTTGCGTGCCTTAAAAAAAAAAAAGAAAAAGAGAGAAATTACAAAGAAATGGCTCAAGCTAATTACAGAATATAGTCATGACCGAGACCACACCGTGGCTGCACTGCTGCAACTTTGCAGCTGGTAATGAAGTGACAACAATACATTGAACTACAACAATTTAGCACGTTCAAGTCACGAGAAAAAAAAAAAAAAAAAAAAGTGACATCTATAGTGTTAATCTAGTTGCAGAGAGAGCAAAATTCCATGTGGAAAAAGACACTTCATATGGCTCTGATCTTTCCTACCACATAGAATCAGTGATTGAGGTTTGGAACACAAACACTACATCCCTCATGAACACTGTGTCTATTAAAACATTGCAATAAAGAGAATCACACGTGGAAAAAAAATGACTGCTTGTTGGGGAAAAAGCAAAGTAGGGCTCTCGTTATGCAACATACACAACAGTATTCCTGACTTTGGTTACATTGTGGTCTAAAGACTTCATATATTGTAAGAAAACGTTCTCTGCCCCCATGAGCCCTTTCTCTTCAACACAAACACAGGTTTACAGGTGGGACCTGTTCTCAGGTTTACTGTTGAAACACAAGACAAGAATCTGTGTTGCAATTTGTCAAAACCAGTGACAGACTTTCTCTTGAAGTAACAATAGCAGAGCAACCTTAGACCTTCAATATATCCGCTGACACACAGTGCCAGGATCAGGTGTTTGGGGTTAATGATGCTTTTGATGGGGGCTTGTGGAAAATTTAACTTGGCTTTATGTAGAGTGTTAAGTGAGAAATTGCTGATTAATCGGTACATTTGAGTAATTTTACGAGAAAGAATACACGATTCTCAGCTTCTTTTCTTTTTCTTATTTGATAGTAAACTACGTATATATGGGTTTTGACTGTTGGTCAGACAAAACAAGACTTTTGGAAACATTATCTTTGCCAGCTTAGGAGACATTATAATAGACATTGTTCACCGTTTATAGACTGAAGAAGAGATTCAATGTTCCATATATGTGTCTTTTCATCTTTAATACAATGTTTACTAGGTAACAATGCACATTGGATGACAGAATAGATCAAACTGTTTTTAAGTTAGACTTAAACTGCTGCAACTAATGATTATTTCCATCAGAGCTGATTAATTGATAAGAAATTAATCAACTATTTTGATTGATTTAAAAAAAAAAAGCAAAACACACAAACAGTCTTGTTTAAGCTGCTTAGCAATTGCAGCTAAAAAATATTATAATAACTTGAGTATTTTTGGATTTATGATGTCTCTTGGTGACATGAGTTCGACTTAAAAAACCCATTTCCGTTCTTGTATTGATCCATTGTGTTATAGCATGTGCATGGTCAGTTTTATTCAAGATGTTAGAGACACAGATATGAATTAAATGGCAGAAGCTCTGAGTGATGAGTGTCACACTTGGAGCACATTTTAGGGGGCACACTGTGCTGCTGCATCGCCTCCAAAGCATCAGCCTGCTCGGCTTTCCTGCCACGAGTTTCCCCTTCACAGCAGCTCCGGGAGAAGAAAACACTTCGGTGAAAGTCACAAAGTGCGTGGCTGAGATTCATCAACTTAGACGTGTTTCATAGACGAATAATCTCTCTATCGTTGTTGTGGAAAAAGTCGTTTTAAAAAGAGTTTTGTTTTTTACTACTTACGTGTAACTGCTGGCGGTGCGGTTTTCTTTAAAGCGACGCGTCTGAAATCCTGCAGGATCTTTTTTTTTTTGCGTCTTCTTCTTCGTGCAGTTTAAGTTGTCGTAGTTGATCCTGACGTTAATTTTTTTAGTATTTTTTTTTCCCCCTCAGTATGTCTTCTTCATCCTCCACGTTTTTCTCCGGGAGCCACAGAAGAATGAATGGTTCCGTCCTCCTCTTCGGCCCCAGACGGACTACCGCCGGGATGGGCGTGCCTGCCCCCGTTAGCTCCCTCCCACATCCAGCGATCACTGCTGCTCATACTGCACTCACGACAACACGTTATTTATTTCATGGCACTATGATCCAAAACTATGTGAATGGCTGTCCTGTTGCAGAAGCTGAAATATTCTTTTTCATTTTTTTTATTTTTCAATTTTCAAATAAAATTAAATATAATAAATATAGAGCTGCATACAACCAATATTTCTCCCATTAAAGTGTTTGATAACTGAATGGTTTCCCATGCACGCATCATGGGAAACCAGTGGTGAGAAAGTAACCAAGTACAAGTACTGTTCTTAAGTACAATGTTGAGGTACTTGTACTTCTACTTGAATAGCCTACCTGTTACTCCACTACAGTTATTTGACAGCTATAATTACTGGTTATGTTTCACATTATTGACACAAAATATAAATCAACAAATAAATGATGATGATGTTAATGTGAAGTAATTAAAATAAGCATCACCTTAATCAGCTGCAACATGAAAGTACTCTACACATTAATGCATCAATAATAATAATAATCCAGTGATACAACATACATGATTCAGAAATGGGTCATTCTGCCTAATGAGCACTTTTACTTTAGTTTCTTAAGTATGTGAAGATGCTCATACTTTTGAACTGTCCATTAGGGGCGTTAGACCAGGTGCACTGGATTGATGTAATTGACATGCAAATTCATTATTGTATAAATTAAAAAGAGGATTGGACCCCTGCCAAAGGATACCAGAAATATGCATATCAGCCTTATGGTTGAAGCGCTTTTCCTGATTCATTTTGGGTACGTTATATTAGGAATTTCTTCCTAGGGCTAAGATTTAAGAGATTAAAAAGCTTGAATGCGATTATTTCATTCAAGATGCTGTCGTCTCTTACTGGCTGTAATTTGCAAACTACAATATTGATTTCCATATTACTTCTTCTATTAAGTAAGTCAACCATTATAATTGAACATGTTCTGCATCTACGTAAAGCAGTTGTTGCTTTAGCGTCTCCATTTATCACTTACCGTTAAATCGAGCTATTGACACGGTGCAGCATTTACATTTGGGTGTAGTCTACATGTCACATTCTCTCTAAATCGGAGTCTTAACCTTTACTGGGCGGCTGAGCAGCTGAGCTGCAGGCTCACAGCGCACACCAGTCAATGCAGATTGCTCACATTCTGAAAGGTAAATATCTATTCAGGCCCAAGATGTCCGTCTATATGCTGCACGGCAGAAAGCCATACTTAGTATTATTTCCAGACATGTGTCTATGCATGCACCGTCTCCCATTCCCAGTCTCCAGTCTTTCTTTCATTCTTGCCAAATTCAGAGTGAGGATGTGCAGGAATGGAGCAAAAACAACAACTTTTCTATATTCATGCATGCTTTGCACGACAGTGAAGGAGTGTGAATGGCCTATTTTGAGACTGTTGTGACTAGGAGGGGAACGACTGGAGCCAGGACCTCGGTGCCCTCTTATTTGTGCTCCTCGGTCAGTCAAATGAGACTTGAATGCAGTGAAAACACAGGGGAAGTCTCATGACTCGGTCTGGGAGTTTCTGGCCAAACAACTCGGCAGTTATTGTCAATAATAACAGCCCTGATGTTATCCATCAGTTCCTGGGATCACTGTTAACCCCGGCTGACCTTCGGTTTGCCAGTCAGAATGAAAGCACAATAGAGTGCAAAAGAAATACTCATATAATACACGACACAATTCATCCAATAAATACAGTTTGAGCTGCAGTGTTTGCTTCCCATCCTGAGATCTGAATGGACTGTAAACTCTCACTGGGTCTACTGATTGGGAACAATAAGATTAGGTTGGGTTTTCCAGCCCATAAATTACAGTATAATGATTTACTACATCTGGGGATTCAATAAAGTACTTACTGGGTACTTATACCTGGACAACTAATGAAGTGAAGAAGAGGAGAGGTTAGGGAACAAAGGGGTTAAATAAAATACATTTACACTACAGATGTTCTTTGTAATGAGTATTTGCTTTTGATGTTTCAATGAAATATGTTATCATATCATGTATCTTAAAATCATCATATACTAACAATGTGTGCTATGGGAAATTACATTGTAAAAAAAAAAGCCTGTGTGTAAGTTTTAAAATTAAGATAAAATACTGGAGAACAGTGATGTAGTTTTGGGGTTCAATGTAAGACCCAGCTGATGATGTTAGAGAAGAACCTAGGATCTATTATTCCTGTTATATCATTAGATTATTAACAATTAAGGAGCCGGATACAATATGTAACATACAAAGGGAAAAAAAACATATTGTAGAAAGAAAAGTGTGGCGAGCTATTCCTCTTCTCAGGTGCAGACAGAAATATCTTAACTACAATTGTGTGAAAGCTATGAAATGTTGTTCTGATGTCCAAAGTGCCCAGAGGAGGAATCCTACTGATTTAGGAGATGGATCGCCATTCAGGACTTTGTGATTTGTGACTTTTCATTAGATGGTCAAACTTTTAATTTGTCCAATACTTTGTTTTATGACCAAATTACTCATACAATACAAAAATAATATTCCCTTAGCTTCTGGCATTTTATCTACCTGTTAAATATTTCATTGTTATTCCATGTATGTACAAAATTCTGACACTGTAATTTGTGGGATTTAATCTGAAGTGTTGTTTCAGTCTGTTTGAGAATAAGATAAGGGGAAGTATAGTGAGCCCGTGCTCTGCTAAATACCTTTCATCACAATATAAACCAAGAAGAAATAGAGTTTGTATCTTCTTAAGCTTTTCTGTCTGTAATTACACTTAAAAGTGATTAAAGAACAAGAGAGATAAGTCGCACCTTCTGTATATCTCTATACGAGAGTGGATCAGAAACAAAATGTTGATAACGCATCACTTTAAGTCTAAGAACGCCTCGTTGAATGTGATCTTTTATCTGTGCTGGTTTGCCAACACTGTGAGGGAGGGATTTTTCTTCTTTTTTTTTTTGTTAGGTGTGATGAGCTGTCGGATTTCCCCCTTTTCGAGGCTCAAGGTTCAACACATTCCTGGCTGCACTGGTCAGTATGATTTTAATCTGTTTTCACAGGCAGGCAGCAGAGAGACACAATCTTGTTTGGAATTCCAGTCCCACTTCACTCCGAAACCTTCGATGTCTCATTGTGGACATACCAGAGGGGAATCAAGGGTGGCAGCCGGTTTCTTTTGTGTGCATCCCACATGTGCTCACCATCAAAACATCTGAGCCTCACGCCGGCTGTCATATCTTTTACGCCGTCATATCTTTCAGGGGCATCGCGCTGGTGGCACACACAGCTTTTGTCACAGCTGAAAAAACAAAACGTAAACGGGTCGGGGCGACGTCAGAGCCGGCGAATCCCAGTGTTGATTCAGCAGAGGCAAATCAGAGTGCGTTTGTCACTCAGCGAGGCAGACTTCACAGCCCCGAGTCAAAGTGCAGGATTAAGTGTGAAAGACACACCAAAACCACTTTGAAAAAGTACGAGGAGGAGACGAGTTGTGACACTCATAATGACAAGATGGAATAACTTGTGAGGAGGGGTAGTTCACCACAAACGGGGCATGAGAAGTGCAGAAGTGGTGAGCTGCTGAGCTGAGAAACTCGCAGGCCTCGAGGGTTTAGATGAAGTGGCAACATCTAATTAAGTGAGCTCTCCCATCATCTTTAAATGCAGAGTTGTGATTGTAGAGTAAACTAACAGAACAAGCGAGTGACAAATTTGTAGCCTCAGCAATGTCAGAAGTGCTTTCTCAGAAACATAAAATAATCATGTGGTACCAAAATCCCAGTTTAAGTTCCATTTAACAGCCACTTTGGTAGAAAATTGTGCTTTTTTTTTTTTTTTGAGGCATGTATGCACTTGAGTTCCTACAGTCACTTACTCAAAATTAGACACCACTTATTCTCAAAAAGCAAGGCAATAAAAAGTAGATTAGCTTTTTCAAATTTAAGGGGCATCACACAGTTGCCTTGGGCGGGCCATATGGAGTGGACTGTTCCTAAATAAATAATTCAGTGAAACACAACCTCAAATCTCACAGGCCACTCATTACTTAAGCATTAAGGTTCATTCTGGGCCTTGGAAACAGTAGTTTTGACAAAAAAAAAATAAAATCCCAACTCAAGGTCCACTTACTGACTTTTTACAGAGCTTTCAACCCAATCACACAGGCTGTGAAGACTTGTGGGGGATCAGAAGTCCTAAAAGTGTTATGGATGAAATCATTACGGCGACTGAGCTCACATTTCAACAGAGCCAACTCCATCCATTGATGAAGACCATGTGATACAGATGAAAGCTCTGGAGAAAGCTGGGAAGGAAGCGGACTTGGGTTAAAGTTGATTTGTCAAACCACTCAATAAATCTTTTTTGAGATTTAGATAAGAAGATAGATACCACTCTCCTGTCCGCCTGTTATATATGAAGTTAGCTTAGCGTAAAGACTGGAAACAGGTGCAAACAGCTAGCCTAGCTAAAGAACATCTGCCAACCAGCACCAGCTTACTTATTAACACATTATATAGTTGTTGTTTAAACTGTAAAAAAACCAACGTGTAAGAGAAAAAACATTATGGTTTTACGGGAGTTATGCGTCAGACTGCTTCTCGGCCACACTAGCCTTTTCCCCGTTAAGCTAAGCTAACTGTCTCCTGGTGGTAGCTTCATATTTAGCGTACAGACAAGAGTGGTATCTTCTCATTCAACTCTCGGCAAGAAAGCACATTTTCCAATACGTCCAATTATTTCTATACTGATAGACTCATATCCAGCTGATGATTTCATATCAAACAGCTTAGAACAAACTACAACATTAAAAGCAACAACACGGCTTTGGCTTTTATGGCGATAGGTCCAACAATTGTTCCAAAGGGTAAACATTCAGTGACATCCGACTCTATACAGCCCTACTGTTCTCCACAGGCACCAGCATTGTTGTTTGCCTTGCTCAGATGCCAATCAATACACATGGCAGGTTAAGGTTCACAGCCCGCATTAGGACAGTGCCGCCCACTCTCTGCAGGGAGCATTTCCTGTGGTAGTCTGCATGCTGCTGCCCCTGGATGGTCAATCACCAAGAGGGCAAAGGCCAAAGAGGGTGGATGTATGAAGGAAATTAGTTTCTCCTGTTTAGATTCCAAATATGCAAATCAACCTTTTGCGAGTATCTGATATTTCTACCCTTTAGCATGTTTGTTTTTTACGAGTTGGTATAGAGATAGAACACGCATCACCATAACTATATCTAAATAAGCTCCTTGAGAACTGTACATTCATGAATGACTGGCATGTGGGAGTTATTGCTGAAACAACAACATGAGGGATACGTGAAGTGCTTGTGAAGAAATTCCTCACATTTTCAACCTCTAAACAGAAATACACTGCTAAACATTTTAGCATCTCCTCTTTAACTTTAAGGCAACTGGAAGGGGAAAAAGTACTTGTAATTAGCTGAATATTAGCATCAAGATTCATAATATTTCAGTCTGTTTTACAAAACATTTTACTGCATTTTCATCCCTTTATTGTTTGTTTTCCAGCACAAAACACATAACTTGGGTAACACATCATCATTTTTGAACAGGGGACACTTACAAAGTGTGCACAATTAATTTAAGGGAAAAAAAAAAGTATACCAAAGTTAGTTTAATACGACATTTTTGGCTATTTAGGGTCAATGCAATGATGTAAACACAACACTGACATATTACGTTATAGATCATCTTAGCAAACAGTAGCTTAGCAACATTATCATTCAGATGGAGTCATGTGTCTGATAACCTGGTGAACGTAAAGTCCAATATTCACTCTGCCTTCAGCTATGTTTATGCTGGTTTATGACCTCATTATCTTGTACATTACTCTGCGATATGATTACATAAGTTCCCGAAAGACATTTCTTCCAGCGGTTTGTTACAGAACTAAAAAGGTTAGTTCGTGATCTAATGGATGTCCAAATCCAATATTTCCACAGACACCGCTGCAGGCTGAAGCAGTATTTGTTCCAGCGAAGAACAATAGCAGAGCTGAGTACAACAGTCTGTAGAAAATGTATATTTAAATATTGGTTTCATTTATAATTTCAGGCAGAAATCACATCAATGAAATTAAGAAAATATCTGTAAAGATATAACCTGCTGCTATAGGTCTCCACCAACTAGCCGCTGGTTACTAACTTTGGTCGTCTGCTGTTTGGTGCTGGGGAAGTAGTGCACAGTGGGTTTATCAAAGCTTGTTTGCTTAAAAGAATTTCCTGCTGCTGATGGAAAATACGCAGATGAGAAAGTTGAGAATGAACCAAAACAATAAAGTTGCTGTGAAGCCAAAACAGAGAGCTAAAAGATGCTAAAACGCTACAGAGCTGAGGGGAGTCTTTTCATAATTCTCTGTGGGTTTGTCATAAGAAACACATGATTTACAGTCAATGCATCTATTGTCAATACAAAGATATTGATGATGCAGCTTTACATTTCGACATCATGTGCATCTCTGAACACATCTATAACATGTTGCTCTCTCCTGTAAAATCCTTAAAAACATCCAAAAACACACCATAGTTTGGTTGGGGAAATATTCCGCTCCGTTTAAAAACAGTTGTGTTTGACACATACAAAGAGCCTGCAGCTTCTCAACGGTAGATAAATGAAATGCAAATACCTGAAACAGCAGGCAGGTATAGTTTTTACAATGTGCAGCAAACAGCGTTTACACAAATCGCTTTAACTAAACCTCTGAAAGCAATGAAGAGCTTGGACACGGACGTCAATTATAACGGCAGTATCAGTCAGTCAATCAATGACTGAGGTTCTGCATCGGCTGCTGAAAAAAGTAAAGCATCTAGTTGGTCACATATTAAACTAGAAGGGCACTCTGAACACACAGACCTCCGCCAAGGCCAAATGCACTATCTTGGAATGTAAACGAAAGCTAAAAATAATGCGTGAATCCGCCCCATGATTCGGATCCGCCCCTAAATGTAATGGGTTCCTCCATGAAACAAGCCGTCTTTTAGTTGAAATGCTTTCAAATCTAATCATCATAAATTAAAAATAATGTCTCTGAAACGTCCCTCTTCTTCTCCACAGAAGAGATTCCTCCTGCTGTAATTCACAGTTAACGAAGCGCTACATTCTTCATTATTGTCATTACCATCTAAGCCCAGGGTCCCCAGGCTCCAGTGGTGCCTGGGTCACATTTGGGGTCATCATTGGGGAACTTTATCGGCAAAGCACTTTTCTGGTATTTGTTGAGCCTACCGAGGAGATACTCCACTACTGTGGGGAAGCTATCAGACACTTCATTCCTCTCCTCCGGATCTTGTTCTACATCAAACAGCATTACGGACTTCAGTGGATCCACCTGGGGGGGGCGCCCCTCGGAGTTATTGTGTCCAGGCCGCGGAAACCAAACGTCACAACCTGGAGGAAATAAAATGAAGGACATTAGTAACTAAGTACATTACCAAACGTACTGCACTTAAGTACAATTTAAAAAAAGGTAATTAACTTGAGTATTTCCATTCAATGCTACTTTATACTTCTACTCCACTACTTTTTAGAGACAAATAATGTACTTTTTATTGCATTTATCTGACAGTTTTATTGACTTTTTACTACATTAATTACATTTAAAAAACAAACAAATAATAAGCTTATATAATACAATGCATTCTTAAAGACTTAATCAGTGGCTCCCAATATTTTTGGCTCGTGACTCTTTGCCGAGCTTCCCGTCACATTTCAAACGTCTGCGAGTTGTTAGCAGTTCTACAAAAGAGACATTCACCCTCTAAACTTTCTCGAATGGTTTCATTTAAATAACAGTTTGAGGCCCAAAGAGGTAAAATTATCCAATAGTTCACAAAATATTTATGCAGATTAGGTATCAAAACTGATACTTTGCTTTTTCTTCTTTCCTCTCCCATTAATCATCTCACGACCCCTTAGATTAATCTTGTGACCCTTTGGAGGGGCCTCACCCCTAGGTTGGGAACCACTGGATTAAACTGACTGTAAATAAAGCAGTTAAAACTAGTTCAACCTCCGCCAGCTGTCACAGGGGAAATTTTCTTTTCTTAGTTTTACTTTGGATACTTTATGTACATTTTGCTGATAATACCTTTGTATGTTCATATAATTACGAATTTGAGTTGACTTTTATTTTTTTTATACTACTAAGTAAAGGATCTGAATACTTCTTCACCACTATTAGTAGAGATAAGAAGTAAATGTGCTTCTGTGCTCAAGTGTTTTGGATTTTCCGCTTCCCACTTAGACTAAACATGTCGTTACGGGTGACAGAAGATACTGACCTGGGTAGCCAGTCAGCAGCTTCCAGTTTGAGGATCGAATGGCCGCGTGAATGGACACATTGAAGCCAGAATTGGCCCAGGAGCCTCCGCTGACCGCCTGAGCCAAAGTTAACTGACGCTCAGTGCCAGGACCTGCAGGGAGAAGAGGACAGAGCTGATCATGGAGGTCATCCATCTCTAAAAATATGTAGAAAACTAGAAACCGCTGATTAAGATGATATTAAACTACCACTGAATACAAAACGCCCTCTGTGGATGTCTATGTAAAGCACACGAGTAGGTAGACTGGCACCAAATGTCAGTGCATACCTGGGAATCAAGTGAAGGTGTCAAAATAAACATACCAATAAGAAAGACCTCTTTTTGTGCCGTAAAACCAACAGTGGAGCTTCAGGAATTGAGCGCTTCAAAACAATACTTCCCTTTAAGAAAAGAAATTGTTGCATGTATGAATTTCCTCAAAACAAGTGAAACTTTTAGGACTGGAGGAATTTGACAAATATGGTGGTAATGTGGTCAACTCAGCACAAGTTCTTTCATTTCTGCCAAGCACAATGAATAATTTGCCATTACTGCTGTTGGGCAGATTTTTTTTAAATGGTAAGCAAACGAGGAACAATGGTCACAGTTACCAACTGGCATCATTTCACCAGTTTCACAAGGCAAAAGCAAATAATTTATCTTTGTTCTGAGGGTGTCCAGACATTTCTGCAGCCTCCTACCAAGAGCTATTTCTCCCCTTATGGAAAATTCCAAGAAGTGAGCACACTTTGAGAGTATTCTCAGGTTCATGCCGTGTTTGACCCCGACAATATGGTCCTGATTTGACAGATTTGCAAGTCATTTCTGCATCCCAACTCTGTCAAAAACAAGTATTTCCTCACATTCTTCGCATATAGACAAATCCCCACCCACACAAAGCCGATGTTCCCATCGCAGCTCGTTTTTATAGAGTCAATTCAACCACAGCGACATGACTGAAGAATTAAAACATTTCCGATCTCAGCGTTTTTTGCAAACCACAT
The DNA here is from genome assembly GCA_943593645.1 of Bovichtus variegatus. Lineage (NCBI taxonomy): Eukaryota > Metazoa > Chordata > Actinopteri > Perciformes > Bovichtidae > Bovichtus > Bovichtus variegatus. Next base: position 7,356,865 of record CALSCE010010647.1, read on the forward strand.
GATAAAGGCTTTGACATTGAAATCTTCACTCATCATTGTGCACAAATACATGTGGGTCTCTTAATTGCTCTCACATGCATTAAGCCGGGTTACTCAACACACAGCGATCTCTGAACTAAACCAGATCTGTGTGAACAACTAGACTTGCATAAGAAGGGTAAACCGCGGTAATGACATCATGCCAGATTCAGGTGTTAATACTGTTACGTAAGCAGGCAAGTTCGATTGCTTCTTTAAGGAAAGCACAATTTGGATTTCTTACATTCATTCTTTGCATATCCACCTCTAAGCAGGGCTCTTGTTTATCTAGTTCCACAGCAGGAGAATCCACAAATGGGCTCAAGAAAAAGGAGGGAAAGGAGGAGGGAGAGTGGGAAGAGACCCTGAGAGAGCAGAGCAGAATGGAGGGGAAATTTGGGGGTGATTTAAGGCTTGGGCCAAGTCTAGGGTTTCTCCGCGAGAAGTTCAGGGACCCCTCCGTGACCCATTTAGTCGGGATCCTCCTTCTCACACAGAGTGAGAGCAAAGAAGGGGGATTTTGAAAAGGAGAAAGTATGTAAAAAAAAAAAAGAAAAAAAAGAAAAGGGGACAAAAGCTCTTTTATGAGCTAAAGAGAGAAACCAAAAGAAGAAGCATGAAGGGAGAAAAGGGGAAGAAACGTGGAGCAGCAGAGTCTCATTGAGAAGCTGGGTTAATAGGAAAAGAGGAACCTCAGCCTGGAATGCACCAGGAGGAGCTGGTTGTCACTGTGGTGGCCGACAATAAAGACTCAAACATAAAAAATGGACGCTTGTAAAGCAGCATTGTTGTTCTTAACTGGGTTCTCTTATCATCAAAATGATTTAGATGGTAATGACCAACAGTAAACTTTCACGATAATGTGCGCTCTGCTGGCTTATGGCTGTACAAACAGCCCGTGTCTCAATAAATCAATGACAGGACTATAAATAAACGTATTCATTTAAAAACAGACTACATGGGTGTTTCCCCAGAAGTTATTGGTTACTTTTTTTTTTTTAGATGAGATGTCAAAAGGTGTCGCCCTGTAGTAACAAACCTACAGGGACTTATCTCAGCTTTCAGGAGCGTTTTAGCACCTTTCATCGTTTTGTTTTGTTCAGCCCACAACTTTAACGTTTTGGTCTCACTGCTCCCATCAACCTTTCCAGTTGCAGGAGGCAGCTGTCTTCAGCAACAACCAAAAAAACGCTCTGAACAACCCGACTGAACGCTACCAAACGGCAGAATTGAGTTAGCGACTAGCTTCAGAACATAAAAGGAACATTAAGCAGCTAAAGAGCCAGATGGGTTTTTTTAAAGCTAAAAATGGAGGGTAAATATTGGATGTACGGCCAACTGGATGTGGAATTAAGCAACGGTTTGCTTTTATAAAGAGATAATATGTCAGTGTTGTGTTTACAGCTTGTTCCGCTGCACTCAAGTGACCAAAATAAAATCAATTATTGCTGTTTTGAACCTTTAAAGAAAGGTTCAATTGACCCTTCTGGAGTAGGACAAGTTTGTCTTATTACTTCGCCAAGGAGGTTATGTTTTCGCCGATGTGTTTGTTTGGCTGTCAGCAAGATTACGGAAAAAATACTTGCCCAATTTTCATGAAACTTGGTGGAAGTGTGTGGCATGGGTCAAGGAAGAACCCATTACATTTTGGAGCGGATCCAAATTACGGGGCGGATACACGAATTATGTTTCACTTTTGTTAACATTGTGGGAGAGGGCATTTGTGCTGCATTCACGTGGGATCAGAATAATCGGTAAAAATGGATTCCCGATGGAAAAATTCTTGTGAGCACATAATAAATTTGGAATAACAATTTGGAAACAGACAGGCAATATCAACAGCAACCAGTACAAGTCGCTACTGATCAAGAACATGACCCCTCACTGGCTTCCCACCAGTGAACGCAACCAGTTGTGTTTGAAGCTGAAACCAGATCTCTGTAACGGTTTCCAGGTGACGTCAACTATAAATTTAGTTACAGAATATATTGTGCATTACATGTTAAGGAAGGGCTGGCCACGACTCAGACTCATGACTCAGGTGGACATGTGACTTTTAAAACAATATTTTTTAAAAGGGAGGCGTTTCAAGAGAGCCAGAGAAACCCCAATACTAGTTTAGAGTTTTAGAAAACTCCTTTTGCACCAAACTATACTACAGTGCCACATACGGTATTGATCAGGAATAATTAGTCTTCTACCACACCTAACACGTGCTAGAAGAGAAGAAAACTACCGTGCTTTTAGGAGATGAACGGAATGGTAGCCATCTATTCTCATGACGACCCATTATGTGCCCATTATGGCACATCTGTAAAACATTTCACTACAGAAATGTACTCCTCCTATACCTCTTCTATTTTGAAAGTGTAACTTAAAAGGTGCAGCTTTCTCCACAAAGTCAGAAATAGTGGCCTCAGACCAGGACCACCTAATATTAAGTGGTTAAGACACTCCACTGTGTCTGACAGCCAAACAAAAAAAAGGCAGTCACATGACACATTTCCTGGAAACCTCCCTACAATCTGAGTTTAAACTACACACACACACACACACGCGCGCACGCACACGCGCACACACAATTGACTGATTACAATTTCAACCTTGTGTAATCAGCATTCCTCTGATGAAAACAGCATAACAAATAGGATTTCACGAGGTGCAGAAATCATAAAGACAAAACTAAAATGCGAGAAAAAAAAATTACACTCATTAATAAAAAAATAAAATAAAAAGATTCCAATAACATTTGTACACACGTTTCCTATTTATATATAAAACTCTTTTAAAAAGTTGCTTGTGATCATGCTAATGAAAATGTACTTTCACAGGCCAGAAATAACGTGTGCATACATTTCATAAAGCAACCAGAATGAAGGGACATCCACTGATAATAATCCAGACACCATGTGAGACTCACCTCCAGCCAGGTTCCTCATAAACTCTTCATCCAGTCAAACAAATGTTAAACCCTCATAATAAACATAAGGCTGACTCCTAGTGTGAGTTTAGTCGAATGTTATGCAATACTATGCTATTCTTAGGCCCCAGTTTCCTTTTACTTGAGTTAATTGGATTCACGATGTCTGGTGTATTTGTGAATACCGGCTCAAACAATGAGCCTCTTGATACTTTGTTGGGCATGTTAGAAAAAGACAGAAAACAGTCGAATCACAACATTAGAACTGAAGGAACACACATCATAGACATCATGAACACAGAGAGGAGAGGCAACGCGAGGCTCCCGTCACCTCAACATGCTTTATCAAACGGTTGTCACTGCATGATGAATGATGGTGAAAAAAATAAATATGTTCTCCATGTGTCTGTACTAGTTTCCTGCCAACACTGCAAATACATGCAGGTCAGGTTTACTCACGAGTAACTAAAGTGTAACTAAATTGAGTGAATGTCTGTCTATGCGTGTGAGCCCTGTGGTAGACATGCGACTGGTGTACCCCGCCTCTCTCTACCAGTGCGAACTGGGAAAAGCTTATTTTTATAGATTGTAGAGTCTAAAAACAGTGGTTCCCAACCTGGTGAGAGGTCAGCGGATGATTCCAAGGGATGTTTAATGAACAAAGACTAAAGAGTCTCAAATGAAGAGCTCGACAAGAGGAGTAATTGCCACGGCGTGGTGCTGGAGATCAAATGCCACCAACTTCGATGGACTTAAAGGGGAAGGACCTAATAAGGGTGGCGAGGCACAGCATGTGATGAGGGGTCACATGATCCAATATTCTTGTTTACTGTATATTGAAAAAAAAACATGTTTTTACTTCATGTACCATATAGTATATACTCAAACAAGTAACCTTAAAGTCAGAATGCTCTTTAAACAAGGGATGGTTTTCCTCATGGTTTTCCCATTTCTCATTAAAAACACAGAACACATCTTGCTGCATTTGTAACTACAAAACTATATGCAAGATAAGTTTCCAGATTTACATAAAGGAGTGAAATGATCTCAGTCTGTTGGCAGGTTTTGCTGCTGCAAATATTTTTTGGTTGGATCTCTACAGTTTGTGTCAGCCAATGTTTGCATTTCACAAGATCCTTCACCAGGTCTGCATGAGAGCATACGTACAAATACATACACTTACACAGCACAGGGCAGTTAGGAAACTCAACCTCAACGTTGTCCAACGACACAAATGAAACCCTGCTGGAAGTATTACATGTTATATGTTCTGATGAATATAAATCACAGTATCGACTGGGGAAAAGTGAAACGTGAACTTACATGGAGCGATGTCATTATACAGAGGGTCAATGTTGTGCAGCAGCTCCAGTCTGGGTGAGACAAACCCTTTGCTGCAAGATAAAAAGCAGTGCAACTCTTAAACATATGGATACACAACCAACACACACACACACACACACACACACACACACACACACACACACACACACACACACACACACACACACACACACACACACACACACACACACACACACACACACACACACGC
>CALSCE010010647.1:7361457-7374979 GCA_943593645.1 Bovichtus variegatus
GTCTGACTCATGCACTGTAAAATCCACTGGGATGTGTACTTTCAATCTAAACCAGCTGGCCGTTGTTCACCAGGCAGTCATATGCTCTGACCGCACTCCACCACAGAGAAAACACACTGCTCTCACTGACCACAGTGTCTGATAACACAACTAAAATAACTCTCTCCTGCCTGCCTACTGTTCTGGGCCTTAATTTGGGTTTCTTTTTTTCTTTATAACACCGGCCGAGCTGTTGGGCTGCTGTTTTCTGGAACAGTCAAGACAGTTAAAAACAAAATGAAACCGTAAAGCAGCGAACACAAACAGCAGTTTGTGCCCTGCGTTGTTTTGCAGCTCACACGGCAACCGGCAGCAGCCAGCGGTCAGCTGACGTGCGTCAGCCAATCGAGTCAAGTGGAGGCTGTGAGTAGCAGTTTGCGGTCCAGGCTAAGCCTCGATTTTCTGCTGGGGCTCTGCTGCAGCCCTTAATTTCACCTCATTTCACTGTGTCCACATTTAGTTTACAAATATAATGTGTCAGTCAAATAGGAGTCAGTGAGAGCCTGCGTGATGACCTGTACACAGACTAACATGGAAAGAGCATCTGTGGTCTGTCAACAGTTGCATAATGACTTATTAAATCACCAACAGATTCTTTGCAGTGTTCTCCAATGCATAATTAAATATATTACGTCTAAAAGAATTACAACATCTCAGGTATGTCGCCACATAAAAGGATTTGCAGCTAAACTAATTCGCTTATCCAATAGCAGGCTTTCATAGTTCTTAGAGGCAGAGGAGGGGATGGAGAGAGGATAAGGGCAAAAAAGAAAGGGATGGAAGGACTGCAGATTTGTGTGAGAATGACTGATGGAATTTCCTTCTCTTTGAGCTCCCAATGCCACAGTAACAAAGGGCTTATTGAAGGAGCAGGGGCTCCTACAAGAAAAAGTCGCTCGGTCAGGAAGACAGGCAGAGGGAGTTGGAGCGAGAGCACATGGGGGGGGGGAGGATCGGAAAGAGGCACAAAGAGAGGGCAGACTGTCAAAGTTAAGCGCTGGTATCACTCACGCTGTAAACTCTGACCTACCTCTCAAGAAACATTCCCAGCTGAAGAATTCAAATCCCAGATGTGTGAAGAATATTTACAGTACAGCAGCTCACCTGATCGTGTTCCACACGTTGAACCCGTCCAGTGGCTTTGTGCCGTTGGTGCTCCCTCCTGCCAGACCGACAAGTGTTGGCAGCCAATCGGAGATGTGGATGAGTTCGTGGCTGACGGTCCCGGGTTGCTTCAGTAGCGGGCTGGCGACAAATCCAACTCCCCGGATCCCTCCTTCCCACAGCGACCACTTCCTCCCTCGCAGCGGCCAGTTGCTGCCACCGCTCAGCGTCTGACCTCCGTTATCTGGGGACAAAATGTCATGACGCAAAAGAAGAAAAAGACAGAGATGGGTATGGGATTCATCAGTAAATATTAAAGATGAAAGATGAGATGGGGAGGTGTCGGTGTACTGAACGCTGAAGACTTAAGAGTCTACAGCAGGGGTTCTCAAACTTTTTCAGACCAAGGACCACTTAACCAATAAAAAAAACACTCATGGACCACCTAACTCCCCAAATATCCAAAAACAATCGGCCTGCTTACCACTCCAACAGTATATTACACATTACAGGCTAATATTGAGCTTCATGTGACCTTCTCTACATCACATTAAATCAACAATACAAATACAACTACAAATTCTACAAGCATTTCATTCATATGCCATCTAAACGGTAAATGCTGATAGATTTTACACATCATATGAAACGTAGACTACATTTATTACTGAGTTTATGTCCAACTTACTTAAATTAAGGTTTTTTTTCACATCCAAGCTTTTTTCATGAAAATTAAAACATTTTTACATTCAAGCTTTTTTCAGGAAAATTAAGAATTTTTTTTTTTAATACATTTTGTTTCCATGAAAATTAAGTATTTTGACATCCAAGCTTTTTTGAAGAAAATTAAGGTTTTTTACACATCCAAGCTTTTTTCATGAAAATTAAGTTTGTTTTTTTTTTTAAATTCAAGCTTTTTTCAGGAAAGTTTTTTTTTGTTTTTGTTTTTTTTACAGCCAAGCTTTTTACATCAGGAGTTGTCACTTGTTGTCGCTGCGGCTGAACCACCTGTAGCTGCTGAACCACCTGCATCAGGACGATGCACCTTGACCTTGATTTTTAATTTAATTTTCTTTTACCTGACCCGCCATCGATCCATCTTGTCAGTTGACGCTCAAATTGACCGCGCAGATCATTTATGACGTAAGATCGTAAAACAAACCCACGTAGCTACGTACATCTATCCTCTATATCCATCTATACCTCATCGTGGCGCCAGAGGAAAAGTCAGGGATCATCAAATTCAGTAAGATTCATCCTCTTGGGAACATGATGTCTACTCACACACACACACACACACACACACACACACACACACACACACACACACACACACACTTGACCAATCACTTCCAGGCAGGGCTCCCTGTGTCATGCGAGTCCAGGAAGTAGTCTGTGCTGATTCCCGAACTGCTCTGGAAAAGTCTGTCTGCTCCTTAATGCCTTTTCAAGCTGCTGAGGCTCTGCAGGCCGATTCTCTCCGTCTTTCCCAGCTTCCCCCTCCAGTTTCACCTCAAGCTCTCCCGCTTAATTTGCTTACAGTAAAGTCCCGGTCAATGTAGAAACTTTCACCATAACGTAGTTTCAAGGTTCGGGCTCATTTCTTTCCTGTTGAGCCTGATACATGTGGGTCTATTATAGCAGCTTGAAAAAGTCAACGTAGATATGACTAATAAGGCCATTGATCGGACTATTATCGGTAAAGGATGTTTATGTGTTTTAAAAACTACATCCTGGTCGGGCATTACATAACCAGTGGAACACACTGACACAGAAGGAAGCAGGAAGTATTTGGAGTTTTTCCTCAGTCAGTGTCTGGCCGGCATATGGCTGGCTGAATCCTTCCAGTCAGTGCCAACCAAATGTGTGGAAGAAGAACAATGAAACAGGCCACCTACCGCAGGCATGAAAAAAAAACTTGCACTTTACTTTCACAGCATTGTTCCAGTCTTCTAATTACCCTTTAAAAACCCCCCTAAAAATAACCCTCAAAGGAGTTACCTACTTCAGATGCAATTCATTACAAGTTCCACATGTGGAAACCAGAGAGCAGGCACATGTTTAGATGATGCTGCAGGCCCTCCTCTTTGCCATATTATGTTCTTCATCAAAAGGCCTATATGATGGATGTTTTTAAGGTTCAACCTTACTGAGGCTTCAGTGGTGTGTATGAAGAGATGAGCCAATTCAAGTGTTCCTTCAGGGTGATTTCTGTCTGTAAATCTCAACATCCAGCCCACAGAACCAGACAGTAAACCCTGCTAGAATAAATACAACACAACACTGCTCTCTGGTGGACATCCAGAGTATAACACCAGCTATTTTCAGCATAACCAGCCCTGGGAAATGCTGCAAATGTTAAACTTTGCAAGGATATTTGTTTCATGTGCCTCCCTCTTGACCATGATGTTTAATAAAACGTGTTATCTAACCCTCTGAAGCTTTAACTCAATAATCTCACCTGAACTCCTCTCAACCCTGGAAAACTGGCTTGATTTTGGTTTCCATTCTGGCACGCTATACAAAGAGTCAGATGGAGACACAAAGTAAAAGCTGTGGAAAATACATCAGCATTCCCAGAGGCGTTCACCTGATTTATGTGTAATAAAAAAACAACAACTTGTTCTTTCATTGTAGGTTTCCATTGTAATGCGAGGAGTTCACGTTGATGAAGTAAGATGATCCAGTGCTTCAGTACGGTACTGTGCAGCATTTTCTTACATCTTAAAACGTTTTCCACGAGATTCCACAGAAGATATATTGGTCATTATCCAGGGTTTCAGTACAAAAACATACCTGTTGAGAACACCAGGATCGTGTCGTCCCAAAGTCCTGCCTGCTGCAAAGCCAGAGTGATGTTGCCCACTGCCTCGTCCATGGCCGACACCATGCCGGCATACTGCCTGCGATGGGGGTCTTTGATGAAACCGTACGGGGCCACGTAGCGCTCGGGCACCTGCAGGGGTGAATGGACTGCTTGCAACGCCACGTAGAGGAAGAGAGGCTGAAAGATACAGAGAACAGCACGTGAAGACTCTCCTCTGTGACTTACTGTTGTAAACAGCAGTAGAATACTCCATTATTAAAAATCCTACTTACCTAAAAGTACAGAAGTATTTTCAGGGAGAAGTACTTAAATAATCACGAGTAAAAGTGTTTTTTTAGGATGATATGACAAAACTTGATAGCAAAAAGTTGCTTATTTACACATCCAGCAGTTACAGAGCAACATAATTATTCATTTAGAGTCGTTTTTCAGACCAACTGATGAATGCAAGTCTAATATTCACTCTTCCACTAACTCCTGAGGGAAATATTCTGGCTCTTTAGCTGCTAAATGCTCCACTATGTTCACCAGCTGGACTCTAACTTTGTCTGTCGCTGTTTGGTGATGAGCAGGTAGTGAACAGTGCTTTTCTTTAGAGCTTTTTTCCAGAAAACAGCTGCCTGCTGTAGGCAACAGCGGTGATAGTGAACCAAAACAGTAAAGCCGTGGGCCGAACAGCAAGACAATGAGCTGAAACTCACTATAAAGCTCAATATGGACTAAAGACGGTTTGCAAAGTTACACCATCTCGCTTTAACTGGCAGTGAGATTTCAAAGACGCAGTTTGATTGATGTCTGTCAACATACGTATTACACTATTTCTTGTCAGCACAAAAGGGGAAAGTAAATCGATTTCTTGAACACTTACAGCATAGACAGTATACTCTGAAAAGCAGTATATAGTACATACAATATACTATTTAAATAGGAGACCACTAGTGAAACAATGAGAAGAAATAACTCATTGATCAACATCATACGATTCAGATCAGGATTTACTGCGCAACACCGTGTCACTGTGTGCATGTCATGATTGTGAGTCACCTTGTTAGAGTTGTGTTGCTTAATGATGCTGGTGGCCCTCTGGCTGAGCAGCTCAGTGGAATAGACCCCTTTGTATCCGGTGGCGACCTCTTCTCCCTCCCGGAGGTCCAACGCACAGCGTGTCAGGTTCAGAGCAGGGATGGGAGTACAGCGGACATGAGTGAAGTAATCCTCGCTGCCCGTCAGGTAGCCTGGAGCACACATTAATTCAAATATAAATGTGTAATACTGGGAATAAAACTACATGAAAGGCTTTGTTTTGAATGAAATATACCAAAGTACGTGTCAAAGCCCCGGCGTGTGGGCAGGCAGTCCTTCTTGTACATGCCCAGGTGCCACTTGCCCACCATGTGTGTGGCGTAGCCCGCCTCCTTCATCAGCTGGGGCAGCAGTTTCTCATCCAGAGGCACACAGTAGGGCTGACAGGGCCAGATGATCTGGTGCTGCATGCCTGTGTGGATCTGAGGAGGGGCAAAAACATAGACATATTGTTAGGAAATAAATGTGCCTTGTGTTGAAAATGGCACAAAGCAAGATGTAAGAATAGCAAAAAGGGGAACCAACCAGCCTAATGACAGTGATGCTAACAAAAGTTTCAAAATAACAGCTTTGTCCTCTTGTTCTGCTTTCCACCAGCGTCCAAATTGGATTTGTTTTCCCCTTGGAAAGTTCTCATAAACACGGAAAAGTGTACAAACCCAAAGGCACGCCCTGGAGTTTACTCGTCATCGTGATGCAGAGGAAGTCCTTTAGTATGAATCTTAGCATCACCATTAAAGTAAATGTAATCCCAAGGCACAACCATCAAATGAAAATCCAGCATTTACCCAGTGATGGAATGTAAGTCAGAACATTTACTCAAGTACTTTACTTCAGCACATACTTGAAGTACTTTTTGAGTATTTCCAATCGATGGAACTTTATACTTTTACTCCACCACATCTCAGAGGCAAATATTCTACTTTTTACTCCACTACATTTGTCTTACAGCTTTAGTTCATTTTCATATCACATTTATCCCCTACGTGTTCAGTGAAAACCACTTATCTCCAGATGAGATAGATTTTTTAATGTTTCTGAGAAACTGAAGGATGAAGTGTTACTTTATGCGTTGAGAAAAATCCTCCTCCTCCTTAAGCTAAATAAACTATTTAAATAGCCTCTTGGATCAGATGGAAAATGCATCGTCACAAAGCTGAAAACAGGGCAGTTTTTCTGAGCTCATGAAAAGTTTTTTTTCAGAGATGCGTGGTTCTCACAGGACAGCAAAGCTACAAACATATGATGATCTTATAGAATATGACGCATTGCTGTAGATTAAGCTACCCAACAGTATATAAAGGAGTTAAAATCAGCACAACCTTAAACATCTATAGCAGTAAAATGCAACACACAGATTAATGCAGCTGTAATATTAATCCTAAAACATCAGATATAATAGTAAAACACTGACAGGGAACATTTTACTGCACATGAGTACTTTCACCTTTCCTACTTTAAGTGGATTATGCTGATACATACTTTTATTGAACTAAAGTTTTGAATGCAGGACTTTTACTTGTAGTGGAGTATTTCCACAGTGTGGTATTAGTACTTTTACTCAAGTAAAGGATCTGAATTCCTCTTCCACCACTGCCTGTACCCTGTGAACAACCCTTAAAACACAGCCATGAAGCAGGCAGCAGGATGGTGTCTCACCTGGTATCTCCCGGTCATGAGCAGGTTTCTGGAGGGAGTGCACAGAGGCTGGACATAGTAGTTCTCCAGGCGGACTCCTGCTGCTGACATTTTGTCCAGGTTTGGTGTTTTTATCTCCGAGCTGTGGTAGCCGACATCATACCAACCAAAGTCATCTGCCAGGATGAAGACGATGTGGGGCTGCTGAGCCGCTAAAAGCACAGGAAAGCTTACGAAAAACACAGCTATGATGAAAGAATAATCCATCGTTAGTTTCATAGTTATGAACTCAGCAGAGCCCCTTTAGTGGAACTAGTTTGTCTCCAAACCCGGACGTCCGTTAGGCTGTATTAACCGTCAAATACATATAAACATGGCAGATATGAGGCTTAGCCTACTCGTACTCATAACTTAATGTCTTCATTGTAATAATATACAAATTAAATCACTGAATTATAAAAGTTACAAACGCGTCTGGCTGTCACTTCCGTGTTCTTCAGACTAAACAAAGATTGAAAACACTGCCTCGACTGTAGCAGCCAATCAGAGGAGTGGATAAACAGCCAATCAGATGGCTGGAAAAACAAGCCAATCCCGTGGATGTACAATAAATAAACCTGCTGTGTGTATGTGTGTGTGTGTGTGTGTGTGTACATTGATTATCTTTGGAGTTTTGGACTAGACAGACAAAACAAAACAACATTATTTCCTGATTGGGATAACAATAAGCAGATTAATTAATAGAGAAAAATAATTTAGTTGGGCCCTAATTTGGATGTAATGATGTAGTAACATATCCAACACTATTTTTATTTTTCATTGCATTATACCACTTATACCACTATAAAATACTACATTGTTATCATGCTTTTATGTATATTTATATAAGCTATATCATGGTATACTCTTTTATATCTATTGCATATACATCATAGTATTGTATTATTACATAGTTTACAATACTATATATTTATAGTGTGCGTTGACTGTAAGTAGTAAATAAGTAGGGGGCGCTGTTGCATTGATGTTTCTTTGCACAGGCAGGTCTTACTATTTACATTATTCAGTATATAACAGGTGAATTGGTAAAAAAGTGTTTTATCGTAATATTTCATAATAATTACTTAATTTTGAATAATTTTTTTAAATAATTCTAAGTAGTTTCATTTATATATTTTACACTATTTAGTCAGGTGATTCCATATATTGTGGCCGTGATGAATTTTATTCACGACTTTATTCACCCATCAACATATTCATGCAATGTTTTTCAGACAGTGGTGTAAATAAAGGGTCATTGTTATGTTAAGAGTCAGACAAAAAATGAAGAAGACTGTGACTCTGAGGAAGAGTGGAAGAGGGAAAGGAGTTCAGGCACACAAGCACCTAATACAAGACAATGAGTGCATTTCTTTAATTATCAAGGTATTAATGTAAACCAATTTAATTATATATCAGTAGGGGAAAAAAAAACCCAATTTCTCACAGTCCCAAAGTGCTCTCATGACTATGCAAAATGCGGCATCTTTGAAAAAAAAAAAAAAGAAAGAAATTAAAATAAACGCATAAGGCATTTTTCATTTTCAAGAATCATGTATCCTCCACAAAACTGTTGACCTGTAAAACATTAACATCCATTCAAGAAATTACAAAAAGTCAATCACTCTTCCAGCACTTTAAGACATTGCGGTGCAAGAACATTAAAACGTACAGTTATTATTTTCCTGTTGCTTAAAAACACATTCATAAAGATGTATTAAAGCACTCTCAATCTGTTTTCAGCTTCCCCCTCATCAAAAGGAAAAACAGGAAGAGGAAATTGTACATTTCAGTACATAGACCACACACACGTTTGTTCTTCATACATGAATCTCATTGATAGATCACAGTAAAAATCGCTCTTCATTACAGAGATGTTTTTATGCTTTTCCCTTTGCTTTCTTCTGCAGCCGGGTCCGTGTGGGCTCGGTGAGGACTAAGGGCTCCTGGATGACCATGGCGGGGTATTTCCTCCCTAGCAGCTCCACCTCCACCTTCTGGCCCACTGAGCACAGCTCCACAGGCAGGTAGCCGAACGCCAGGCTCTGCTGGGTGCTGTAGCTGTAGGCTCCGGATGTCGTGTTGCCGACCACCTGATGAGAAGGGACACCAGCTCATGCGAGAACCACAAAATAACCAAATAAAAGTGGATCATTAGGCAACTTTTGCGATTTCTAACCTTGCCGTTGTGCCAGATGGTCTCGTTGCCTTCGGGGTCGACATCATCCGTATCCATGGTCAGGTAGGAAAGCTTCCTCTTCAGGCCCTTGGCTTTGATCTCCTGAAGGGCTGCTTTGCCAATGAAGTCAGCGGGCTGGACAAACAGACACAAACAGTGTTCAGAACCTATTCCTAGTTGTAGCCGAGATAAATAAAAGAAACTTGGACACAAACCAGTTATTGTGCGTTTAAAAATGCACAATTCAAAATGAGATGGACCTTGTTCATCTTGATGAAATAATCCAGTCCAGCCTCCAGAGGGTTTGTGTCACTGTTCATCTGTAAAGATTGAGACCAGTCAAAGGTTATGGCGCTTCAACGTTCAGCTTTTCTTGTCAAGAGTTAGAGAGAGATTAGAGAAGATTGATGCCAATCCGTCTGTACGGTAAGCTTAGCTTAGCATAAAGACTGAAAACAGGGGGAAACAGCTAGCCTGGCTCCATCAAAAAGGTAACAAAATCTGCCTACCAGCTCCTGTAAAGCTCACGTCATGTCACGTTTGTTTAATCCAAACTACATCTTTTATGTGAAAAGGCCAAGTTGTGGCAAAAAATTCTGTGTGTCGTGTGCGTGTGCATGTACATGTGTGCGTGTGTGTGTACCTCAGCTCCCCAGCCTCTGAAGCCCTTTTCCAGTCGGAGGGAGGACATGGCGTAGGTGCCAAAATTGTCAATGCCTTCGTCCTTCCCTGCTTCCATCATGGCTTGGTACACAGCTGCCATGTTCTTCTGCTCGATGTACAGCTCCCAACCGAGCTCACCTACAGACAGAGACACAGACAGACAGACACAGACACGTGTATATAGTGTCACCATACAGTATGTTAAGACACACTCAGTGCTAATAAATATTTTCATTATTGAACAATCCGCCAAAGTGTCCAACCAAATGTCCAAAACCCATCGATGCTCAATTTACTATTGTGTACAACTAGGAAAAGCAGCAAATTGTCATCCTTGAGAACCTGGAACCATTGAATGTTTGACAGGTTTTTACTTGCAAATTTACGTAAACGATTACTCGATTATTAAACCAGTGGGCAGTGAATTATGTCGATCTAAGTAATTAGTCGAGTCATCATTGCAGCTGTACAAAAATATAAATCCTCATGGAAATTGAAATAGTAGTTTCACATCATTTTAATTTAGTAAATCCAAATTTTGACTTAACATCTCATGATTTTGATTAACGATCTCATATTTAAGACAAAAAAAAAAAAATCACAAGTTCAATTCAGTACCTCGTAATTTAAACAAAGTATTTCTAGGTTGAGTAACTTAACTTACCCATGATGAGTATTTTTATTTTCTTAACAGAAATGGGCTTCCATAGAAAATTAGAAAAACATATTTTATTCAGTGTCAGCAACTGAATATCCTGCTTTTTACAGATACTTGTGTGCAAAGTGTGCAGTACCTGTGTAGGAGATCCTGATGGCCCGGACGGAAACGCCGGCCAACTGGATGATCTTACAGTGGAGAAATTTGAATCCGGCATCGCTTAAATCCTCGTCCGTCAGCTTCTGAAGAACTTTGCGGGAGTTCGGTCCTGCAATTCCCAGCACGCCAATATGTTCCGTGACGTTGCTGATGTCCACGTCATATGCACCGTCTGCAGCTTCTGCCTCTATCCACCTGAGCAGAGATCAAAATCCACACGGAAAACTTTCAGCATGCAGAAAGAAGATTCTAATATTATTATAGCTTTTCTGCATATTGTACATTTGATACATACATTGCATCGGGTTAAAGATTTAAAAGGTTCCTTGTGGAGTTTTCGAACTCTAGTGGCACTATGGAGGGATTTTTCTATGAGTGGGTCCCCGTTCAGGTGGCAATAGTTCGCCCAGATATTAAAGTAGCCGATCAACAGAAGAAAAATGGTAAACTATTTTGATAATCGAATAATCTACCACATTAATGTGCCATCAAAGATAGAGAATATAAAGACTGCAAGCTAGTAAACAAAACAGGATTTAAAATTCTTTAAAAATCTGCTTTGCA
This sequence comes from Bovichtus variegatus, assembly GCA_943593645.1. Classification (NCBI taxonomy): domain Eukaryota; kingdom Metazoa; phylum Chordata; class Actinopteri; order Perciformes; family Bovichtidae; genus Bovichtus; species Bovichtus variegatus. The sequence goes on from CALSCE010010647.1 coordinate 7,372,411, forward strand.
AATGTTTTTTGTGAGGAAAGAAAAGCCCTCAACAGGTTTGATAGACCTCAGGGACACAGCACAGACAAAGCCTTTTGGTGGAACATAACTTAAAAAGGCATAATTTCTTTAGCACACTAATTTCACATATTGCCACATCTCAGCCACGTGTGATGAGTTTCATGATGTGACCTCCATGAACTCTTCATCTGGTGCCGTCACCACTAGAGGCCGATAGAGAGCACAAAGAGCCCCTGCCTCCCTCGGGCTGTGGGAGGGAGTTAGGCTAGAGTGAATATTTAAACTTGCTGCCTCCCGACTGGAGCAAATGGAGGGGAGTAACGTTAACAGCTGCTAAAAGGTTTTAAGTTTCTGCCGTATAAAAACAGAGAGAGAGTTTTATTCAGCACAGCTTGAGACTCCACTCTGGCTAGGGGTGTGTATGACTGAGAAAAAACATCATGTACAACATCATGTCTGTGTTCTCTGCAAAAATGAATAGTGGAATGTTTGTCTACTTGTGTGTTGGCAGTGTTGTGCATGTGGCCCCGGTTAATTGTGTTGTTTTGCTAAGATGCATGAAAATACCGCATTGAAACTGACATTTCTCTGTCGTTTTTACAGAAATCACAACACAATGTTTACGCGTACTAAAACTACAATGACCACAATTAATAGAGTTGCAAAGTGGGAGGAGCGATTATTTTACTTTTTAATTACCGTTTTTCATTGTATGAAAATGCACTGGTGGCGTTTAAATGCATATGACAATAAATTCCTTGAATCATTAATCCATAAATTTTCTCCATAGACAATGTGAGGCGACGGACAATTGAAGCACTTCTGCAGCTTGGATGGACATGAAACTCTCCTCGTTGAATCATCAGTACAAAAGATGAACAACTGTGTTAGAAATATAAATAAAGTAAAAAAGGCACAGGCTTGAGTAGATAAAAACTTAGTCTACAACAATAACTACAACTCCCAATGTGCATTTCGACAAGAAACATCTAAAATCACAGAGCTTAAGATTCTGTATAAATAAAGATTATTTACAACTGCCACGATGAAGTGTTTTAAATTTGCCACTGCTCTGATTTGCCTGTGACAGGCTTCTTCTCCATGGCAACGGTGGCAGAGGGTCATGGGTATTGTAATATTTAGACCCCCCGCCAAGCCAAATTTACAGAAAAAAACATTATTTCTCATTAAGGGAGTGGAAATAATTGGTGGCCATAACATAACCCTATAGGAGTTGTTACATCATAAGACAAAGTCCTGTGTTCAGTAACTTTGAGGATATCGTTTAAAAGCAAAAATTGAAATGGAAATACACTTGGCAACTCTATTGAGTCAGTATCGACTAAAACTGCACAAAGAAAAACGTTTCAAAAGACCCAAAGCTATGTCTGTTATGAAACCATTATCTTCATGTTGTACTTGCTTCATTACTGAAGCAGTTATCATGTAGGAAAACACAACTTTTACAATTAAATTAGCTTGTGCGAGCGTGGTTAACTTGACTGAGATGTTGCGCGTGTTCATAGTTTCACCTGAGGTCATGTCCGTCTGACCCCGAGCCTGTGATGAGCAAAAACTCTCCTGGTGACAGCTGGGTGATGGTGACCTCAGCAAAGACTCTCCCACTGGGTGTCAACATGTGGCTGATATTAGTCAGGCCCACCTGAAGACACACAGGTCAAAAAGGATAATGAGTCAGAGAGAGGCATGTACTTCAAACTATTCACACGCGTGTTAATGAAAGTACACATGTGCTCTACCTTGGGCATTGTGTTGGCGAACAGGCGGTCCAGCAGCCTGTGCGAGTCCTTCCCCTTCACTATGAACTTGGCAAAAGGCGTCAAGTCGATCACTCCCACCTTCTCCATCACCAGCTTGCACTCTCGGCCAGCTGGTCCGAACCAGTTGGTGCGTCTGAAACTGGGCCTGAGCACAGCACAAAAAAAATTAAAATAAAAATCAATGATCGCTGTTTTTAATGAATACCAACTTTTACCAGCTGTTTTTACTGGCCCTGTTTTATTGGCTTCATTGCATAATGCAAGACCGATGTGGAAGTTTAATGATGAATTGTTCTAACACAAGGCATTTCTAAAAAACTATCACAGCATAACAACAAGAATCTACAGCCATGCCAGCGGCTCTGTATGGATGTTCTTAGATATGAGCTAAATGTTAACGTCAGCATGCTAACATACTCACAATGTTTAGCAGGTATAATGTTTCCCATGTTCAGCATTTATTTTAGTATTAGAGTAGTAGAGTATTTAGTATTCAGTAGTAGAGTATTAGCACCCTAACGTTTCCTCATTAGCACTAAACACAAAGTACGGCTGAGGCCGATTGGAAATTCGTTAGGTTTGCAATAATGCAGTCATAAAATTAAATTATGGCTGATGATGGCGCTAGGTTAAAAGTTAAGAAAATCACCTAAGTGATAACAATTCATCCTGAAGGACGATGCATTTGGACCATATTTGATGACAATACATCCAATAGTTGTTGAGACATTTCATGCGATTCATCTTCTGGTGACCATGAATGCATGTCTAAAATGTCATGGCAATGC
>CALSCE010010647.1:7374989-7460771 GCA_943593645.1 Bovichtus variegatus
GTATTCTTCTTACCCACATTGTTGAAGCCATAGGATTCTCGAGCTTTGGCGCACATGAAAGGCACATCTGCCCATTTCCCGTAGCGGTTGGAGTCGCACTCAATCAGGTCGTAAGGAGGCTCTCCATTCCTGATCCAGTCGCTCAGGAACTTACCGATTCCGCCAGCATGGATGACCCCGTAACTAAAAATAGTCCAAAGCTTTACATTATGAATCTGCCCTCTTTAAAACTGTCTAAAATGGCTGGAGGCAAACCCGCCATCAAAAGGACGACTGGATCGCAATAGTCACAAAATACACTGTTTGGAGAAATTTTCTTTTTCCTCAAGATTACAATTTGATCAATATATAAAATACGGGGGAAAAAAATATATATATACCTACTCTAAAGGCAGTGGTTCCCAACCTTTTTACTTAAGGGAGCCCTTTTCCATCATTGAGTAATTTGACAACCTCTGACTAACGTTAAGTGACATATTTTATGAATATAACAACAATAACAATATAATATTCAATGCAAACCAATAGCAGTACAACAACTGATATATTCTACCATTAACCTAAATAGTGAACACAATTACTGCAGGAAGTTTCTGTAACACGAGCGATATTGACGAATTTTGAGCAGATTATTTCATGTGAATATTGCATCAGAAATTAGTTTTAATACAATTCTCTGTCTCATCTTGATTATTAATGCAAATTTATCCAAAAATACCAATTTAATTTACTTCACAGAAATGAATGAAACCCAAAGAAATAGGCCAACTTTATATTTCTAAAAAAAAAAAAGTTGTTTTACACCCAATAAGAAAAGAAGGCCTTGCATCCCCTCGTGAAGCTTTGGCGACCCCCAAAGCTTCACGAGGATAGGAACAGCTGCTCTAAGGGATGTAAGATGTCTGGCTAGCTGTAAAACCCTGCACTGTACCAAAGGCTCATACTCAACTTTTTTCTTTAACCTGAAAACACCGTTAAAAAGAAAGTTTAAAAACCAATCTCCCAATCTCCTACCCGAAGCCAATGGCAGTCCAGTAGTTGCGAACTCCTTGGTGTGGTCCGACCATGGGCAGCAGGTCAGGGGTGTACGTGATTGGTCCAGACACGATGTTGATGATGTCAGCTTTCTTCAGCACAGGGACCATCTCCATGGCCATCTCAACATGCTCCATTATCCTGTCGAGGTCCGACTCAAACAGCTCCTTACCAAAACCTGCGGCAGCCACACAAAGATGGTTAGTAAAACCAAATTGAACAAAAATAATAATAATTTAGACAAACTGTATCGATGGCACACAGACCTGGAGGCACGCCATCTCTGACCCACGAGTCCTGCAGCACCATCTTCTCCATTTTTTCGTACGGGCCGAACAGCAGACCGTCCCTTTCCTGACGCAGGTAGTAAGAGGCCTCCAGATCCCTGATGACAGGCAGCTCCCTCTTCAGAGACTTCACCTCTGGTACCGTGGCCGTCACAACGTACTGGTGGTGCACTGGGATGGTGGGGTGATCGAACCCAATCATCTTGCCCACCTCACGAGCCCAGAAACCTTAAAAAAAAAAAAACAGAACAGAAATGGGATTTAAAAATCAACTAACAAGATAAAGCCGGCACTGCTTGGGTTTCATTTAAATTAGACGGAACATTTACATGAACTTGACTTTATGAAAAAGTGACAGCCCTATTAATTAGGCTGCAGCCAGATGGCTCATCTCAACATAGTCTTCTGCTTCCAGTCTTCATTCAAAGCTCAACTAACCATCAAATAATAGTGGTATCGATCTTCTCAAACTATTCCCAACTGCTTCCACTGTACCAGTACTTTGGCAACTTGCCAGGCTGTAACATTATGTTCTCCATTGGCCTTTTATTGGGCCTTTAATAAAGAGTTTATGGCTCCTGGTGGACACACAAAGTTTGATGAATGAATACGTTTGTAAGTAAGAAGTTACGCCCCCCACGCGACGCCCCTCTTTCACTATTTAGAAGGGAAAGTGCATCACTTTTTCAAAGATTATTCAGCAACTACACCCAACAGACCATAATCATTACTTTCATTGTATTTTGAGATGAATCACTTATTCATAGCAAGGAATCTTTTTTAAAAAAGACTTGCAAGTATGTACTGTATGTGATTGTTACTGATAAGTTATACATGCATTCCTAACAAGACTTTATTTATTTTCCAAGAATAGCATGCTGTCTGCAGCCCATTAACAGTGCAACATTTACTCTTTATATTCTTTGTGTGCACCATATGTGAACGTTATCTCATGGGGAGGGATGGCGTGGGGGTGCATTCACACTCACACACACACACACACACACACACACACACACACACAACATCCAGATAAGATCCTGGGCAGTTTAGGCAGGAGCTGGGCTGCAGAGGAGCATGTTTACCAGACGCCTGCACACAGGGCCGAGTCACTGGGTTACCCAGGAATAGTGATGAATGGAGTCAACAAGCTCACCAAAAACGAAAACAACCTTTGAAACAGGCCACGCTATGTCCACGTCATAATCTCCCGTTGTTGTTGGATTTGTTAATTTTAACTTATTCTAACTGGTTGGCTACTTATTGTTTGTTTGACGTCTTTGCTGATGCTCGGCGTCGCTGAAAATGAGACGCTCCTTTAATTGATTCCAGAGTTTATTAAAACTATTTATTAAAATTTGTTCAGAAGGTCACAGGCTTAAGCAGTGGTTCCGAACCAGGGGTCATTTGAGCAGTTGGTTGAAAGGGGGTATGTGGAAATATTGTGAAGAAGCTCAATTCAATTTGCTAAAATAGAAATTACAATTAGATTATATATTAAAAAAAAAAAAAAAAAAAAAAAAAAGAAAACAAAAAAAAGATATATCCACGTCATATTGAATCAGATGCAACTCCTGAGCATCATGTGTTGCGATTGAGCGTGCCAAAAACTAGTTACAAGCCTGCGGGAAAGTTTAAATAGTCCGCTAAAAATAAACACAAATAGTTACCCAAAAGTAATGGATAAAAAGATGAAACATCCAGCTGCTTTTCCACGTGGTAGCACGAATGCAGACTTGACCAGCTGACTTACATTGCATGAAATAACTACTTTTATAACTATACTATATAAAACTTAAGTATATTATTGATAACGTTTAAAAGATTTACCTTGAAAAGTGCAGTTTACTCTTCACACAATGGTCAAAACGAGGCTGATATGTTGAAACTGATCCTAAGGGGTCCCATTGTAGGGAACCTTTGACATTTGACCTTAATTTAGGCTCTCAGTATTCAACTTTATTGGGAAGAGGGGTGGGGGGGCCGGCATTCCAGACTATGTCTCAGCTTCAACAGTGAACAGAATTTGTGAAAACAAGATGTTGGCTGGAAAAAAGAAGTATAAAGTCAGTTCTGGACAAGGCTCATTTGGAGAACGGGAGTGATAAAGTATGGATAAAAAAAGAAAGCCCTAGAAGAGGCAGAGAGAAAGTTAAACTAAAGATGGTTGGTGTTATGCAACAAGCAGCCACTTGTGGGTAATGTGATTTAAACAATAACATGAGCACAATGCATTAAAAAAAGACTGAGGTTACTGCTGTTGTTTCTTGGGAGTTGTTTTCTTACTTGCTATACTTGGCTTTATTATGGGGTTTATTTCTGCAGCCCTGCATTTGTTGTCAAACTTTAAAAATCACAAAAACAGACCCCACGTACAAAAAAGGAAAAAAGCACGAGTCTGTAATTACAAAAGCCAACATTTACCCATTCAATATCAATAATGAAAATTGGTATATTTGACCCAAAAATCTTCACTTTGCTTAATATGGAAGACAAATTCATGCAAAAAATAGTAATAGTAATAATACTACTGCAATAGTGATATCTATTAGTTTGACATGTCAGTCCCTGGATACAAACAGCAGGAAAATGCCATTTAAAAAAAAAAAAAAAAAAAAAAAAAAAAAAAGTCTGTCGGGAGGTGTGCATGTGCTTCTGCTTCAAGATTGGATGAAACGTGAACCGTTGGCTTGTTTGGATTGGCTGTCAGACACAGCGAAGGCAAAAGGCCAGCAGGACCCGCAACATAACTGGCTTCAACTAGAGTACAGAATGTGCAAATTCAAGGCAGAAGATATACGGAGCAGGAAGATGTGAATGAGCTGTAGACGATTTGCTCTGCAAGGTCTTTTACGGAGCTAGATTTAATGCTTGTGGAGTGTAATCGAACATTTGAAGGGACAAAAGGTTTTGCATTGCAGCTACTGTCAAAACACCATATTAAAACATGCATGCATATCAGCATTCTGATCCATTGTCAATACAGTATTTATTTTAGAGTTGAACAGCAGTTGCCATTTGTTTGTTAATTACTTTTAACCTGACTGTTAGAGACTGCAGAGAAAAGGTGGCTAAAAGGACAAATATGCATGACCTATATATCGCTATACGACACACAATCCCTTCTATAGCACGACAGACTGAATCAAGTTCCTGAACCTTGGCAGATAAACAAGCAACAGCCGTGAGGGATGAAAGAAGTTGGTGCCAACAAAATCCCCCCAGAACTGGTATGACCCAGTTCAAGCCAAAAGCTCATTTCTGTGAACTCTGCGAGCAGTGGTCTGTGTGGGCAAAGTCTCCTGTGTAGTGTGTCCACAGATAACATGGTTTATAGAGCAGTGACTACGGGATGCGCCTGCATTGTGTCTTAATCGGCAGATATTATGAGAAATATTGCACTCGAGTTACATCTTAGCGTGGGACTTTTCCACCATGGCAGGAAATATGACAAACACACCACATAGTGTGTGACATAAGACTATGAAATATGAATAAACATACCCGATAGGACATCCAAGTCACATTTGAATTACAGCCCATTTCGGTTTTGTTGCAACATGGTAGGAAAGTGTATCCTACATTTGAAATCCCTTGTGAAACACCATCAAGCCCGAAACGAAAGTGTATGAACTACAGCGAGTACGAGGTCTTGAACGCAACCTCGAGTTCTATCTGAAAAGAAATGCTGTCACTAGAGCAGACTTTAATGAACTTTTAAAACCTGTTCTCGTCTGAAGTTGCATCAAAAAAAATAATAATACCCAAGACACTCCACATTATCTCTGGTTTGAGAGAAAATGCACGTTGGGAATATGAATTCTCAAGTACAAACCTGTTGCATTGACGATCCGATTGGCGCGGATGGTCCCATGAGGTGTCTGGACGTCCCACTTTCCGTCAGCGGTCGGGTTGAGGGCGGTTACCGGGGCCGGGTTATAGATCTGGGCCCCGTACATACGAGCACCAGCAGCCAGAGCCATAGTCAGAGAGTAAGGGTCAATGTGTCCGTCTCCTGGGGTGTACAGACCTGCCAACACCTGAAAATGTAGAGAAACTTTATTATCATCATCATCATCATCATCATCATCAATACTGACATAGGTCTCCAACTTCACTTGTTTCAGCTGACTTGATTAAAGTACAGAACTCAACTGATCAAACGTGTCTCGAATTTGCTTAAATTCTTAAGACTGCACATAATACTCATAATACTAAAGTGGGTGATAAACAACATAATGGCAGATTTCCTATTCTTTTTAGAGTTTTTGTGTTTTTTTGACATTTTGGGCTCCTGAGGATGATGAAGTGGAAAGGGCTCATCCTCCGAGGTGCATTTATACCCGAGAATGTGCTGGTAGCTTTCAGGACAATCTTCAGGTTTAGATTAGGACAACTCTTGAGAGCAAAGGGTCATTTTGGACCGGTTGTTGTGCCAGACATAAAAAAAAAAAAAATTGATTCGTCCACATATAACAATAGTTTCATCCTTATTTTGTCATTTTTGTGGCCTCACTGCTTTCTCCTGGTTGTAGCTTCATATTCAAAAGGACATATAAGATTATGGTAACAATCCTCTCATCTAACTCTTGGCAAGAAAGCAAATAAGCACATTTCCCAACATGTTCCATTCCTTTAAGCATTCAAGAACGAGATTGGAGAAATTCGAACACTTGGTATAAGAGAGTGTTTGAACTTCATACGGTTCTTCTTTGAGACGATAAAAGCAAGAATCACATTCTCTATACGAATAAAAACTCTGTAATGTGTCGGTGGTTCGCAAAGACCTTGTCTATATTGAGCAGAGGGAAAAGTTCGTGGACTTTCTCCGGTCCGATGATGTACTGTTCGGTCACATGCCAGTGCGTGCGCGTCATCTGGTACTTCATCTCATCCACTCGAGCAGCCGATCCAGCGATACGGACGCTGCCGGGCTGATGAAAGCCCACTGCCTGCAGATAAGACAATATGTATATCATGTGAGGACACAAACGTCACCTCTTTAAAAACACAAGTTAGGAAAGATGAGCGAGGCAGCTCACCTGTCCAGTTTCAGCCTCCAGGCTCTCGTATAATTTAATGCTGTCATAGTGGACTTTCTTGACGTTGATGCCTGGATGGTAATATGTTGTCAAACCGGCCTGAAATACGAAACAGACCATGATGGACGAGAAGAAAATACATCACAGATTCTAACTTAAAAAGTTGCATTAACAGATCACATTACATTTAAGTTGGTGTTAGCAAACAGTTGCTTATTTACAAATCCAGAAAGACTCAGAGCAACTTTATCATTAATTCAGAGTCGTGTTTAGTGCAATAATTACCCTCCTTTAGGCTCAGTTTTAGTATTAACCAACTCCTCAGAAAAAAAATGTGACTCTTTAGCTGCTAAATAGAGCTGCAAAGATGAATTGCTTAGTTGTCAACTATTAAATTAATCTCCACCTATGTTAATAATCGATCAATCGGATGGAGTCATTTCCCCCCCAAAAGTCAAAATTCTTCAGCTTCTTATTGTGAATTTACTCCTCTATGCCAGTAGATTGAATATCTTTGAGTTGTGGACAAAACAAGACTTTAGAGGACGTCATCTCGAGCTTTGGGAAACACCGATCGTCATTTTTGATTAATAGAAAGAAATATAACGACAGATTAAAATGACCAGGAAAATAATCGCTAGTTGCAGCCCTACTACTAAATTCCCCAGCTGGTCGATAACTTTGTCTGTCTGCCGTTTAGTGATGGCCGAGTGGAGTATAGTCAGTCTAACGATGCTAACGAGAGTGAACACAAATAGTGACATTGCAGGCTGTAAAAGCAAAACAATAAGCTTAAAGATGCTAAAAAAGAAAACGCTCAGAAGAGCTGCAGAGTCGGGTGATAATTCTTCATCACTACGAGTGACCCCCTTTGATCAAATGTTTATATAAAAGTAATGTTTATAGCTGCTTTAATGCAATGTCAAAGCATTTCAATAACACACTTAACTATTTTGTAACAAAATACTGTGAAAGAAAAAGTAATTGAGATTTCTTCATCACATCCTTTAAAACTAACTAGCTCATAAAAGAGGTAAAAGCACGCACACACACACACGCACACGTATGTATTTATGTCCTATACTAATGGTGCGTGAGGTTTCTTAACCATGCCATTCAGGAGCTACAGTTTACTCCCACAGCCGAAAAAACATGCATCTAAAATTCCCTATAGGCGTCCAGAGTGTTCCCTGCCTCTCACACCAAATGCATGCTGGGATAGGCTCCAGGCCCCCCCCCCCCCCCCCAGATGAAAAGAGTAACTGAATAAGAGTAAGTTCCCCCCTCTGACATGTCAAACGTATATTAATAGCATTGCAGTGAAGTGAATGAGGGACGCTGTAGAAGGGTAAGAGTGTCGAGACCTCAGAAGCCTTGAACACTTGTAACAGCTGTTTCGATGGATACGATGAGACTGATGAATGACACCAACAGAAATGTCTGTAAACACCTTCACTAAGTTCGGCTTTCGAGGAAGAAGCTCTCCATACTCGTGCTTTACATTTCCTATTAGCATTAGACGCTCAGTGATCACTTTGAATATTATTCAAAAGGACATTATTTGACTAATAAATGTCTGATTGACAAACAAATCTTGCTCGTAATTGCCCAATTATTTAAAAAAAACAAAAAAAAGTGCAAATTTAAACAAAGAGGGATGAAACGATTGGTAAATTAAGTAACTTTTCAAGCATAGATGTCAAATATTCCCTCGTTGCAGCCTCTAAATTCTGACGCTCCGTCGATTAATCATTTAAAAGAAAGTGAAACTGCAACTATTTCCATAATCGATTAAATGTTTCAGTCATTCGTCAAGTAAAAATACCAAAAATTCTCTGATTCCAGCTTTTCAAATGTGAGGATTAGTTTTTTTCCTTTTCTTTAAATGACACTAAATGAAATATCTTTTGGTTTTAGACTCTTTGTCAGGAAAAAAAAAAAAATGGGAAAATTGATACATTTGGGTTTTTGGACTGTTGCTCAGTCAAACAAACAATTTGATGACGCAACTTTAGGCTTTAGTAAATTGGGACGTGCATTTTTTTTGTTACTATACCAAAAATAATAACTAAGGGTGGTGAAAAAAAAAAAAGGTTGAAAACCTAAATGCAAAGAAGTCAAAAAGGTTGCTAAAAAGCAGGGAATGTGAAAATATGTTTGGTGCTATGTGACACAGATCACCTGCCATTTAAAAACTTTGTTCCCCTTCACATTCACTGTAGTAAATAAATAAAAGTAGACTTTGGCAGACGTACAGCGTGCCAGGTGGACCCAGCAGTCAGCTCGGACTTCTCCAACAGCACCACATCCTTCATGCCACCTTTGGCCAGGTGATAGGCCACGCTGACCCCCACACATCCCCCACCAATGATGACGGTGTCTGCGGTGTCCTTCCATCTCTTTCTCAAAGCTGAGGCTGCATCCCTGAAGACAGGAAATCAAGGTAAAAAAGGAACTACAGCTGAATAATTACAGCTCCAACATGCACCCCAGTAGTCTGTTGACCACCAGAGCTGACATACTGAAGTCACCATGCTGACCATGTGTGGCATGATGCAGAGGCACCAGAACTGCTTTTAAAAGTCTGCGTAAAGTTGCACGAGTCACCCAGCTTTGCAGCTTCACGCACTTTGGACTCACTGCACGTTAATGGTGGCTGGATATTCATATGAAATTGCCCGACCAAAGCGTGTTAAGTAAGATGGCCAACGCACATGTGAATGAACTCTCACCTCTCTTCTGCTTGTTTCCTTGAGGTGCAGCATATGCTCCTGAAAGGAAGCCGAGCAATCCCTCGACACGCGGCTAGATCTTTCCGCAAATGACTGTTGATGAGGTTTAATATCCGCGACATTGTTGGGGTTTTTTTTTTTTTTTTCTTCTTCCAATTTAGAGCATAACCAGCCCCCCTCTCACTGGACCCCTAGCTGCACTGGCGTGTGTGGTTAAGTTACAAATATCCCTCTTTTTGCACTGACAGCCGTGTTGGCACGCCCACAGGTCGAGGATCAAATCAAGACGAAACTTTACCCAGAACAACCCTCAAGCATGTTAACGCTTTCAGTGCCATAACCTAAAACCAAAATATAAACCTCATGATGATCACTCGAGGAAAAATTAGATGATCACCAAAGTCATTCGGATTATAATCAATCCAATAGTACTCTCCCAGTGTGTGTCCTGGAGCTGCGTAAAGATAGAGGACACAAACACATGTCTGCTGGAGACACGCTGAAAGCAAACAGTCCAGCATGTTGCAGTCCCACCAGAGATAGTAGCAGCCTATTTAGTCCACGTGTTGTTGTGTAACCTTATTCAATTCTGGTACACCATGTTTGCTGATGCACTTACTTAACTCCAAGTTTTCTTCATTGCCTGTAAATCCACCAAAGATATGATCCAATAACACATATTTACATCAGAGCAGATATATGCCCTTTTAGTTTTGGCCGAATAAACGTGAGTTTAATGAGGAAATGTCATTTAATGACAAAATATATATTTTTTTAAATTAGTAGGACATAACAAGGTAAATAGTAGACAACCAAAATACTTCTGTTTTATGTTTGTCTCTCTTCATTTCTCTCAAACACGCTTGTCTTTACCATTATATGTGAAGTAATAGAATATCTTTGTCAATGTTGTATCTGCTCGTGAGTTGATCTTTAGATTGATAAATGTAAAGATCTTTATTTTGGTCTTTTTTTGGTCAAATGGTCTGTGAAATGTTCTCCACTCACACCTTTTGCGCACTCTTTGACAGCTTAATTGTGTCATGCACTCACAGACCGCTTCATGAAATACATTTGTTTGTGCATTTCAGGGTTTATATAAACGTCCAGTTCAAACCTGCCGCAGCTGTTCCAGGTGGGTTGGAGGGGGCTGTGTTGCAATAAAAGGCTCACTTTTTTTTTACACTCAGAGATGAATGTGTCTGCATGGACAGACTGAATCTAACAGAGGTCAATTCTTATGATTGTTGTTTACATTTTACAAAAGTTCCATAACCCAGACACAAACAAATGGTGCAAACCTTTCTTGAGTGGATTTACAACAAATGCAGCAGGACAAACAACAGAAAACATGGGATCAGTGTTACTATTAATCTGTTTCTGTGTGTGTACTTTGACTGGTGAGCTGCATGGCTTCTATGGATGGAAATGTTGGTCTGTCTGTCCACGATCCTGACGGAAATATTTCAGCTTTTGGATTCATAGCTATCGAATTTGGTACATTTATTCTCTTCTATTCTCTTCTTAAGTTGCAGTGCAGTTGAGCTATCAGGACCGCTGTGCAAATAAGCTGGATGAGAATGAACTGTAATGCTGCCTGATAACAGCATGTTAGCCTGGATTAGATGGGATACATTTCAACCCCCTAGACATGGGAGATATATAACATCCACAAATAATGTGGCATCTATACAACATGTGCTGTCACAGAAGGTTATGTTGCTACGCATGGCGTTCTTTTCAAGATAGAGGGAGATAGGGTGTAGAGAGAAGCGTCCTAAAAGGATCCACGATATATTATCATTATATAGTTTGTCCAGTGGTAAAACTAAGTGCATTTACTCAAGTACTGTACTGAAGTACAAATTGAAGGTTCTCGTACTTTTCACTTCTACTCCACCACATCTCAGAGGCAAATATTGTACTTTTTACTCCATTACATTTGTCTGACAGCTTTTTTCATACCCTTCATATCCAGTGAAAACCATGTGTCTCTAAATCTGTTGATTTTGAATGTATTTGATGAACTGAAAGATGATAGAAAAAGCTCATACTTCTTAAGCTAAATAAACTATTTAAAAAGCCTCTTGGATCAGCTGGAAAATGCATCATTACAAAGCTGAAAACAGGCTGTTTTTATGAGTTCATGAAAAGTTGACTTTTTAGAGATTTGTGGTTCTTAGAGGACAGCAAAGCTACAAACGATGATCAAATGATGATCTTATAGAATATGATGCATTGCCAAGTTAAAATCAGCGGTAAAATGCAACATACACAATATTACAACAGTAATATTAATCCAAAAAAAACATCATATATAATAATAAAAAACACTGACAGGAAACATTTCCCTGCAGAAGTACTTTTACTTTTGATACTTTAGGTACATTTAGCTGATTATACTTTTACTTACGTAAGATTTTTAATGCAGGGCTTTTACTTGTAGTGGAGTATTTTCACATTGTGGTATTAATACTTTAAATGAAATAAAGGATCTGAATACTTACTCCACCACTGGCAAGGAGAAAATGTTATATTACACAACATTATATACATGTGGGCACAGTGATTCTCTGACTAACTTTAGACTTTCCTCGGTTCGTTAAGGACAGCCCCCCCCTCCCCCCTTCAGACCAACATGCCACTGGTTGCCTTACCAGAGAGTGTCAGTGCCATGGTAATCTGAGAGTGTGTCTGTGTGGTAAACAACACATTGTGTTCCTCGACTTTTCTGTGTCGTTTTGGCCTCTAAGGATTCATTTTGGGTACGATATTGTCTATGGACGTATAGTCGTGAGAAGCTCTTTGTGCAGTGGTGGATGAGGCGTCAGGCAAGAGACCAGATACCTTTACATTTGTGCACATTTTGCGTCAGTAAAATATTTATCAATTGGTGTATATTTGTAGACATTTCTTTTCAAATGTTTCTCCTTCCTCGCAGTTGCAGAAGGGGTTAAGTTATTTTAAACACACCATAGTGGTCTATATTGATCAAGGCCTTAATTACATGGTAACTTAAAACAGGTGATTTCAATTAGTTTTGCTCAATTAGACCTCTTCTCAGACTGTGTGCAGACTTTGCTTGATTGACATCTGCTTGATTCTCCAGTTAGATTAGTTGTACCTTTTTAAAAAGTAGAACAAATTACACCTTTATCGTTCTTATTAGCGTTTGAAGAAGCCACCCTGGGCTTTGGGAAATAATTACAGGCACATTTCCCTATTTTCTGACATTTTATAGACAAAATGATTAGTCAGTTAATCAAGATAATAATCTTTAGATGAATCAATAATGAAAATAATTGTTAGTTGCAGCCTTAAGCAATTTCTGTGATTCCGGTTTCATACATTTCTGCATCTACAAGAACATTTAACAATTAAAAATGACCTCTAAAAATAAGATTCATGTAAAAACGTTTAAAAAAAAAAAAAAGTTAAATAAAGAAAAAAACAATTTTTTTCTTTATTTAAATGACAGAAAAGTTAGAGGGGAAAAAAAATAACATTCAAACATTTGCTTATACATGACCAATTTGAAAGTTTCACATAACTTCCATTTGCTCTTGCATGCAGGGTGATAAAGGTTACCATCACAAACAATACTCTGCTTAGAATAAAAAGTTCAATCACCTCGTTCAAAATTCTTAATCTCTCCTATTAAAACAGGATCTATGAATATGCAAATATTTGTTGTTCCTTCACTGTGAAATCCATTCTCACTGTATGTGCACTGGAGGTGTCAAGTTTCCACGTCACACTTATGTAAATTGCATACTGGATCCCGATTGGCTCGGAGCTGGTTGTGAAGTAAAAAAAATTCCTGCTCACGCTGTACTGTGCATTCAAGTCTCAAACAAAGAGAAAGTTTCCTCTTCAGCAGATGAATGTGAGAACAGCCTTCTAGTGTCAAACTCTGCTCATCCATCCTTCTGCACAGAGAAGCTCGAACATCCACGTGAAGTAACAATGAACAAAGAATATTTCTGAGTGGAGGGAGTCTTTAAGTTAAAGGGTAAAAACCATGCCAAAACAATCCCTCCTACTGTGGTTATATCACATCTAGCATGCATGCACGTGTGTCCTGGCTCGTAAAAGTATGTTCTCTCCTTCACCCCATGTTTCTGGTTTTGGGATCCATCCAGCAAAGATTTTGCACACTTGCATCATCAAGCCGTACGGTTGCATTTCTCAGAAAAAAACAAGTTAAATGTTCTCATCTCTATAACATCTGCGACTCCACAGTTTCTGTATTTCACACCAATGTATGTGGGAAAAGGGCAGTTAATCCGGATTATGTTTTTGTTCTGGATGAGTCCAATTCTCTGAACTTTTCCACATTTAAATCATCCTGCTTAAGCACTACATCTTCATATTATTTGATGTTTATACCTCAACATATCAGTAGAGCACGAGTCTATCACTTATTAAAGTATGAACAATAGGTTGCCTTGTGCAAACTTGCCAAAAGAAAAAAAAAAGAAAAAAAAGGGATGAGCTATGCAAGAGGCAGGCGTGAGTGAGAACAGGAGCCCCGCACCCCTCCTGGATTATAAAAGCAGCATGGGCGTCTGCACGAAGCTCTTTCCGAACTCAGAGAGACTCTGTAGCTGAGAAGAGTGGGTCAGTCACTGCTGCAATCATCATGGCACCGGGAGCAAAGAAGGTGAGCAAATAAGATGTCTCCTAACTTAATGTTAACATACCATTCCGGTTTTTTTCATTGCACTTGGTGCAAACTTGTGTGCACGCTTTCATTTCACGCAGGGCGTTTTGGAGCGTCTGGATGCAGGAGAGATCGTTGTCGGGGACGGAGGCTTTGTCTTCGCTCTTGAGAAGAGAGGCTATGTCAAGGCAGGACCGTGGACACCTGAGGCTGCAGCCGAGAACCCTGAAGCAGGTACTGCTCCCTTATTCTTTTCGCCCTGCTTGGTGCCGTTAATAACCTGGCGACTCCTAACTTGTAAATCCAGTTTCAAATGCTGAATGAGCCATCATGTTTTCCCAGTGCGGCAGCTGCACCGGGAGTTCCTGAGGGCTGGCTCCAATGTCATGCAGACATTCACTTTCTACGCAAGCGATGATAAACTGGAGAACAGGGGCCACACTCAGCGCTTCACTGTGAGTACAGCTTTAATATGTGACTGCAGCTGCTCTCAAGTCTTCTCGACTCCTGAAGAGGGCATGGCAGCTTGGCACCAGAGTTGGCATAAAAAACAACTGCCTGCAGCAGAGAACACAAACCAGGAGTTTGTGTTTTTTAATGTTGCATTTGTAAAGGTTTTTTTTTTGTTTTCTTTCTTTGTAATTTTCAGGGCCAGCAAATAAACGAAGCCGCTTGTGACTTGGCCAGGGAGGTGGCCAATGAGGGTGATGCTCTGGTGGCAGGGGGAGTCTCTCAGACCCCCTCTTACCTCAGCTGCAAGAGCGAGACTGATGTCAAGGCCATCTTTAAGAAACAGATTGATGTCTTTGTCAAGAAAGATGTGGACTTCCTGATTGCAGAGGTATGTACTTAACATTTTATGTTGGGAGTGAGGGCAAATGTCAGCAGTTTAAAAGCTGGGGGATGTGCAAGAGACTAGTAAACTAGGAGGATGTCTTCATTTTAGTCTGGAGTAAAGGTGCAAAACAAAATTTAACATTGGACCCTACATTTGCCGTAATGCAACAAACTACCTATTTTCTTTGGACCCTCCCTGTAAGATAAATATAATATAACCATCAGGGTTATATTCTCAGACTAGAAAGCTCCAGAGCCAGTAGAGTGTTTTTTTATTTTTTTTATTTATTTATTTTTTATAAAAGCCAAAGACTGCCGCCTGTTTTTACCTGCTCAAATTCCTCTGGTAACTTAAAATTGAGTGTTTTTAAAAATGTATATATTTGTCCCCAGTTTGTAAAGCCAGCCTTTAGCACATTGAGTGTTCTTTGATACCTGCAATAAATGGCAACTTGCACCAACATGTTGCTACACTGAACCTATACCTAATCTTTGTTTAGATCTATTTAAACAACCTGCAATCATATTATTATTTTTTTTTTTTTTTTTTTGAGTAACTTGGGAGCAGCAGAAAGTTACCCAGGTGATCGAACCAAAACAGTATTCGGGTCTTGACATTAGTTATTTGAGACAATGTTGGTCGAATTACTTAATTAATAAAGTTTAAAAAAGTTATGGTAAAATCAGGAAATGGGACTGCAGTCTGAGATATCTCATCTTTGGCCACCAACAGTGACTTTTATTTGTACCCTCTCAATTAATAATGTAACTAAAAAATACCCATTTCAAATTTGGATACATTTTCTTTTTTGCTTGCAGTACTTTGAGCACGTGGAAGAGGCTGAATGGGCCGTCCAGGTATTGAAGACCACAGGGAAGCCTGTGGCTGCCACTCTGTGTATTGGACCTGAAGGAGACCTGAACAAAGTCAGTCCCGGAGACTGTGCTGTCAGACTCGTCAAAGCTGGTATGACCATATCTCGCTCTTTCAATCTACTGTCTGTACGAGTTTTTTAAATCCTGTCCCACAATGTGTGCAGGTGCGGAGTAATGGTGGTTTCTATTATTGTGCCACCATAGTTATCAAAATAAGCGTAGTTAATCAACAACCTTGATGAAAGGAAACTGTATTGCAGGACTATTGTATTGGACTGCATTAGTTTACTAGCTGTACATAAAGAAACTGCCAACTGACTGAAGTCTACTCATCTGGTCTAATTGGCCAGAATAGAAAACGCCTGTGTGGTTGCACAGGGGCTTTTAATGCGGTTTCTCTCTTTTAATAAAATTTAAAAAAATTATATAAATAAATAATAATTTAAAAGTCATTTCTAGGCTCATTTTGCTTAAACAAAAATATCTGCTTGTCGACAAACTATTTTAAAATATATATGAAGGGTTTTAAATGATGTGACTTTGGCTCCATCCAGTGGAGATGTGTCACTGCTACAGAAAGCAACAACACAGAAGCTGCACCAGTTTTCACCTGCTTATGCCCGCAGGATCATTTTGAAAACGCATTTCCTGTAACTTGTCAAGCCATAATAAAGTTTTGCATGTTTCCTTCGTCCGTAGGAGCTCAGATCGTGGGCGTCAACTGCCACTTTGACCCAGAGACCTGTGTGAAGACTGTGAAGATGATGAAGGAGGGAGTGGAGAAAGCCGGGCTGAAGGCTCACTACATGAGCCAGCCGCTGGCTTACCACACTCCTGACTGCAACTGCCAGGGTTTCATTGACCTGCCAGAGTTCCCATTCAGTATGTGTACACACTCAAAACTGATGCGTCTCATTATTTTAAAGGGACAGTTCACCCCGGAATACTTTTCCTCTTACCTGTAGTTCTATTTATCTATATTTTGTGAGTTGCAGAGTGTTGGGAGATATCGACCATATAGATGTTTGCCTTGTCTCCAATTTTTAAAAAGGACTAGATGGCACTCTGCTTGTGGTGCTCAACACGGCAAAGAAATTCATTTGAAAACTCTAGAGCAATGTCTCCTTTGTTGGCGGGTGTAGTCCGGTTAAGAGAAAATAGTTACTTCATGAAACTGCTCACAACAAGGTTGATTGATTCTCTTGAGTAACTAGGTCACGATTTGTGGAAAGTGACAAAGCTGTTGAGTTTTTCGAATGCATTTCTTTGCCCTTTTTTGAGCATCACAAGCAGAGTGCCATCAAGTCCTATTGTATTTGAGAGAAGGCAGACATATCTCACCAAAACCTCTAGGTTGATAAATGGCACTACATGTAAGAGGGGAAAATATGTATTTTTGAGGTTGAACTGTCCCTAAAATGTCTAAATCTAAACGTTGGCGTTGTTCTGTCAGGTCTGGAGCCGAGGATCCTGACCAGATGGGACATGCAGAAATACGCCAGGGAGGCGTACAATGCTGGCATCCGTTACATCGGAGGCTGCTGTGGATTTGAACCCTACCACGTCCGTGCCCTGGCTGAGGAGCTGGCACCTGAGAGGGGTTTCCTGCCTCTTGGCTCTGACAAGCACGGCAACTGGGGCAGTGGCCTGGAGATGCACACAAAGCCATGGGTCAGAGCAAGGTACTGTAGCGATTTTTACTTTATCCTCTTGGTTTTTTTTTTTCTTTCCCCTCAATACCTCCCCAGTTTGTTTTTTTTAAACGGTATTCCTCTCTTTAGGGCCCGTCGTGACTACTGGGAGACTCTGAAGCCTGCATCCGGCCGTCCATTCTGCCCATCCATGGCTGCCCCTGATGGTTGGGGTGTCACCAAAGGTCATGCCGACCTGATGCAGCAGAAGGAAGCCACCTCCGAGGCGCAGCTGAAGGCTCTCTTCGACAAGGCCAACAAAAGCCACTGAGCTCCCCTCGGAGGCATCTTGTTTTACAACAGAAGGCGTCCTCAAACGGTCCCTGAAATTTACAGACCAAAAAGTTCAAAATGCTGAAGTTCTTTCTGTCTTTTTTAGGACCCTTTTTACTGTGCGGAAGACTAGTATGATGCTGAAACTGTAAATCGGCTTTCCAGCCTTTTTTAAGTTTCCAGTGCCTGTTAAGTCACATTTCAACTGTGAGCCTTGTGGAGTTACTGTGGCTGGAAAAGCAGCAGCTGTGACTGAACCTAAAGTAATGCCTTAACACTCCAAACATGCCTAATGTTGTTGTTGTAAGAATTAAATGATGTGTAGCAATAAACTTCTAATTGAACAGAATCTGCATGTGTGGTTTTTTTTTTTTTTTTTTTTTTTCTCTTTTCTTTTCTTAGAAAACTTTAAATTTAAACCATCTGCACCTGTATCACCTGAAAATAATGTTGACACTTAAGAGTTCAGAAAATTAAATTCAACTGAATCTGGTAGTTTGTGAATGTTGTCTAAGTTTTGGTTTATTGATGCAGAGGTGGTAACTAAGTACATTTATGTTGTAGAAGTACACTTTTGAGGTACTTGAGTAAATCTATTTTTGACTACTTTTATACTTTAACATTTCAAAGGCAGACTCAATACTTTTTACATCTGATGCCTTTGTTTTGTAGATTCATATTCAAATTATAGATGAAGCTAAAACTTTATTGATCCCTGGGGGGAACACGAGCTACCCAGCAGATAAAGTATATAATGTAATTAAAATTAGCCCCACCTTCACAAGCTTCAATTTTAAATTGATGCTTCTACTTTAATGCATCAATACTTTAATATATCATAAAATGTGCCATTCTGCATAGTAAGTACTACTACTTTATGTACAGTTTGATGCCAATACTTTATAACTTTGAATGCAGGACTTTTACTTGTAACGCAGTATTTCTATACTGGTATTGTTACTTTTACTTGAGTACAAGTTCTGAGTACTTCCGCTGGTGTATAGATGCAATAAGGTGCTGTAACA
Source organism: Bovichtus variegatus (assembly GCA_943593645.1). NCBI lineage: Eukaryota > Metazoa > Chordata > Actinopteri > Perciformes > Bovichtidae > Bovichtus > Bovichtus variegatus. The sequence continues at coordinate 7,393,451 of CALSCE010010647.1, forward strand.
TGTCAGTTATGAGGACAGAGTTTTTTTTACACATTGGTTTATTATACCAAATGTCTGCAATCATTTAGAGTTTTGCATGGTATCAAATAATCCAACTGTCAGCATTAATCTCTTGTTCTCTGGATAGTAAAACAGTTTTAACGAGTGCTGCTGCTTCCATCTAGTGGTTGAAAACAAAGAATCTTAGATTACATTACATTACATTACAGTTCATTTAGCTGATGCTTTTGTCCAAAGCGATTTACAATAAGTGCAAACAATCATGAGGATACGACTCTAAACAGTGAGAATATTGCAAGTACATAAGCTTCAAATAGGTCTAATCATACAAGTTTAGATAAATCATACAAATCATACAAGTTTAGATAAACTGTTTTTAATCAATGTAGGGTTTTGTCATATGGTTTACAATCAGAATTTTTTTTGTTGCTCTTATTTACATATCAGAGAACAATTATTAAAGCTATGAAACTTTAATCAAACATGTCACAAATCTTGTTTTACACTTTGAAACTAACAATAAGTGTACTAACGTGAGTGTGATAATTAACCATCTACAAGAAAAACACATTCATTGCTCTGCAGACATAATACCAGCTAATGTACTCTTCCACACTGTCTTTTGAAGTGTTACTGATTTGTCGTGCTTTGGGAAATGTTAAAAAAGGACACAATATATCCTGGTGTAAAGGAAGATAATAATCAAACAAAAAAAGCCCTAAATCATCATACAGTAGATATCCAGGATATCATGTCAGGACAAACTACTCAGTAGTTTAAGAAACACACTGCTATATTTCAATATTCTCCAACCTAAACAACATACTGTATATGTCATGAAACCTATAATTGAAAATGATAACTTACCATGTGAACTGCACACTCTTTAATGCCACATTTGAATGTTGAATTCTCAATGAATTCATGTGCCCTTTTTTAGTGCATTTATTTCAACACTGTTGAACCAAACAGCATGAAGAAATTTCAAAATTTTACAAAAACAAGCAATAATTGTAGAACTATATGAGGGGTTGAAGGGAAAATATGACAATAAAAAATAAAAATAAAAGTCCAGCTATTCAGACACTTATCTTACACTAATGACATTAAAAAGTATTTAAATATTTGAGGTTGGTAGAGTGCTGAGTGGTAAGTGCACTGTTGCAAAAAAAGAAAATTGAATAGGAAAAAAAAAATGTTTTTATCTATTTGTCTTTTGTCCCAGTTGCTTGCTGTCCAGCATCCAGCCGTCGTCACGTTCTCTGCGCGCTCTCTGCGCGCTTGCGTCATGGATTTGCCCACGTGCAGATGTTTATGCTCCTCGTGCACGTCTACAGGAAAGAGAGAAAGAGAGAAAGAGCGATTTATAGAAAGCAGAAGCAGAATGGAGGAAAACTGACAAATAATTTAACTAAAACATTCAATTATAGAATGATAAAACGAATTAATACGGATTCATTTTAAGCCTCTGCCTGTCGTTTGGTTTAATAAACTATTAAAGTAAAGGGACTATTGTGCTGCCTTCAATGTGCATGGGAAAATAATGGGTATACGGTTCATGTTTCGTCATCGTTTAATTACACAATGCTTTATAAAAGGAAATAAAACCAGACAAGGCTGATGAAATGAGAATAAGGTCAAAGGACATGAGCACAGAGGAAGTAAAGACAATACAATAAATAAGATCAAATTAATAGGAATAAAAGCAGTATAAATAAAAATGTATGTCAAACATTTCCAAAATATTTCACAAATTGAAAAGTATTAAAATAGTTTTAAAACGACCTAGACTTAATAATAAAAATAACGAATGTTCAGGGTCTATTTATAACTAACAGACAGACTGGGGCACAGATTCAGAGAAGGGGGGCACATTTAATAAAAATGTGTCAAGACTCACATTTAAAGCCCTGGCTCTTGGCAATGATACATTGTGCATTATTGTTTATTCAGTGTAGTACATATTTTACTATGAATGTATATTGATAAATAGATCCTATGTGTAACATCAAGTGGCCTAAAGCCATGTTCAGACTATCAAACAATGGGCTCATGGACACAGACATGTAAAAGATTGCTCAACCCTCTTACAGAGGAGCAAGACATCCAGACTGAAAGAGACACACAACGACAACAAACACTCATGGTTGTCTTGTCAATTTGTGGTCACTTTGGAGGTCGTTTCGCATTACCTTGTGGTCGTTTTTGCATCACTTCAATTACTTGCTGAGGAACTTTGTGGTGATTTTATGTCTCTTAGTTGTCATTTGATTTACTTCCTAACAAAAAATATCGACAGTCAACAACTTTATACAGCGGTTCTATTATTAACAAGTGAAATTAAACTATCTATTAATCTCATTTTCCTTTTTATACATATTTATTGAGTATTTTTAAAAGGAGCCTGAGATCCAATATTTTAATTGTCAAAAACTGCTTTTCTGTAATTGTTGTGTATATGATAATTAAGAACTTGAAGCTCCTTTTTGTTTAATTAGGTATATTTTAATGCTAATACTTTTATTTAGGAGTGTTCACTTGTACCAGAGTGTTTCTACACTGTGGTATTATTACTATTATGTATTACTATTATATTATCTATACCATTATATAAATATTATTATCACTAGGTAGCTTTTACTATTTTCAATATTTACCATTCTCATCATGAAACGTGAATGCAACACTGTGGGGGTGGGGGTGTACTAGTTAAATCCCTCCCCGGATTTGACAAAACGCACGCACGCACCTTGACTGCTTGTAAACAGAAGCTCACACGTGACACCACCGCGCGACTGCATTGTCTGCGAGCGGACAAAGAGCGACACAGTCAGCGTTTGTTATCACTGAGCGCGAGCATCGGGGGTCAGGTAAACGGGCAGGTGTCATGACAACAGCTAACATTATGAGGCCGACTTTCCTCCGCTGAGTCCGAGCTTGTACGGCCGCTTGAACTTCTTAATGTCTGGATCCCAAATCCGACCGAGTGGAGGGATAACGACGTTAGCTGCGGTGTTTTCTCCAGCTCGCGCGCAGCTGGCAGCGGGTAAACAAAGCTGGACCGCCTTTGTTTCACCTCTTAATTTAGCTAGTTGGTTTATTCGCTTCACCTGCGTCAAATTGTACTTTTCTAGCTAACGTTAGCTAACCGTAGCTATCAGCAGCCGTTAGCCTCGACGTCAGATTTTCCTTTTTTTTTTTTTTTTAGCTAACGTTAATCTCTTTTTTTTACTGGCTGGATGAGATGTCATTCACGATGGAGGATAACTTGGAGTCCGGGTGGGTGTCCGTCCGACCCAGAGTCTTCGACGAAAAGGAAAGGCATAAATTTATCTTCATCGTGGCCTGGAACGACATCGAGGGAAAGTTCGCCATAACCTGCCACAACAGAACCGTGCAGAGGCGGTCTACTTTTCTCCTGGACCCGCTCCTCGACCTCCCTGCCCCCGGTGCCTCCGTGGCAGAGAAACACACAACAAGTATGAACGATGAATTGTGCCAAGCGGGTAAAGTTAGACCACACTCAGTCCCGAAAGAAAAACCCTCAACAAAGACTTTACTTGGGGACAAAATTGCTTTAAAACCCGGTGGTTCAAAGACATCCGAGTGTGTCAGTCCCACATTAGGGTCCTGGGATATTGTGACGCCGAAAGTAACAGATATCGAGATCCTGGAGCCCGTGGATGTCCAGCTCTCTCCGGATGATACAGACCCAGGGGACGGTGACAGCAGCGGCCGTGAGGACTTCAGCTGGGCCGGGTTGTTTTCCTTCCAAGACCTGAGGGCAGTCCACCTCCAGCTGTGCGCCGTCAACTCGGACCTAGAGCCGTGTTTACCCTCCTTCCCCGAGGAGCAGTCCGGTGTGTGGTCGGTGCTTTTCGGAGCCCCAGGTGTGTCGCAGCGGGAGACGGACGCCCTGTGCTACCAGCTGCAGGTGTACCTGGGTCATGCCCTCGACACCTGCAGCTGGAAGATCCTATCAGAGGTGCTCTTTTCCGAGAGCGAGGACACGGAGGAGTACTACGAGAGCCTGAGTGAGCTGAGGCAGAAAGGCTATGAAGATGCTCTGGAGAGGGCCAAAAGACGAATGCAAGAGGTGAATTAACTTATTCTTTCATGTAGTTTGAACAGAAGTGGAAAGTAACTTGGTACATTTACTGTACTTAAGTACAATCTTGAGTTTTTCCATTTCCTGCTACTTTATACTTCTACTCCATTACAATTCAGAGGCAAATATTGTACTTTTTACTCCACTACATTTATTTGATAACTTTATTTACTTTGAAGACTAGGCGTAATAATACACGATATAATCATCAAATAATTTATTAATGGATTAAGATAATACTTTATTAAACTCATGGTTTAATTCACAGGCTATCTGACTGTACATAGTAAAAAAAATAAGCTCCTCCTTTACCAGCTGCAACATCAATACTTATAATTTTAATAATATAACATATATTATTCTGAAATGGGCCACTGTGCAAAATAAGTACTTATACTTTTTGTACTTTAAGTACATTTTTATTCGAATACTTTTTTACTTTTACTTGAGTACTTTGTCCACCACTGAGTTTGAATGAGATGCAGGTGGGATCTGAATCATTTGGTACTTGCTGTTTATAAAAGCTAATTTTGACACTCTTTAAAGCCAGCCTTATATTATATGGGAAGGAATTTATTTTTTATTTTTAGGACAACCACAGACTACCAAAGAACATGTAGTTTTCGGAGCATAATTGTGCCTCATGGCCTGCTTATTCTCCTCCTCTTCCTTTGTCCCCCCTGTGATCTACCATCTGTTGCTGCACGTTCACAGGCCTTGTAATATGATCTGGTCTGGCCAGACATCACACTCTAGTTGGCTGAGCAGTTTGAAGGGAGTCTCATAGAAAAAATAGGAGAACAATTGGAGGTGGAGTTACAGAAATGATGTGTCACCACAGCTGTTGAGATTGTTTCCACACAGCTGACGTGTATTTAGCTAAAAAAAAAAAAAGCATGTAAGGAGCTAACGTATGTCTTCATTTGTGGCTGTAGGGAATGTGCCAGTGGTGGTAGAAGTATTCAGATCCTTTACTTAAGTAAAAGTAATAATACCACACTGAAAATCTCCACTTCAAGTAAAAGCCCTGCATTCAAATTACTAAAGTATGTATCATTATTATCACCATGCATTTTCCAGCTGATCCAAGAAGCTTTTAAACGAGTTACAGGATTTAGTTTAAGAAGTAGGAGAATGTTGTCAACACATAAAAGAACACTACATCCTGCAGTTTATCACAAACATTCAATATCACCTAATTTGAAATGCACGGTTTTCGCTGGACAGGAAGGATAAGAAAAATTGTGATTTATGAAAAGTAACTATAGAGTTCAGATGAATGTAGTGGAGTAGAAGTCTAAAGTTGCATAAAATGGCAATACTCAAGTAAATTACAAGTACTTTTGTACTTAAGTACAGTTCTTGAGTACATGTATTTAGTTGCATTCCACCACTGCAACAATCACCTAGCTGTTAAAGTAGTCATGAGTGAGCAATCCAACTAGATTACTTCAGAAACTACTGCAAAATCCAAATTAATCATGGTCATTGTTTGTTTTGAGAGGAGACAAAGCCTTAGGCAGAGTCTTCTACCTCCCTCTGTTGTGTTCAACTGAATGGCACACAAACAGCTGAGTAAGGAAATGGCTTTATTTAATTGCACATAGGTTGTGTTTGAAATCACATACTTTCATACTCAATCAGCATCCACTGCCTACTAGATTAAAGACTAAGTATGCCATTACCAGCAAACTGTTCACACTGTGTTTTCCGTTGATTGATTTATCGACTAATTGCTGAAGCTCTAAATCCGGTAGATCCTATGGTTATGTAAGCGATGCGTTTCATTGATTCTCTGTTGCAAGTGAGGGATGACTTTATGTGTTGCTGGTAAAAATTAGTCAAAACAAGCATAATAAGGGAGGCCCAAATGATAGACACCAGTAGTAGATGGACAGAAAAGTAATCTGCAACTATTTTGATTATATTATTAGTTATTGAAGTCATTTTTAAAGCATCAGTCTCAAGCTCCAGATTCTGAAATGTGGGGATTTATTACTTTTGTACGTTTTGTGTCATTGTACATTTAATATCTTATGGTTTTGGACTGTAGGACTAAACAAGAAACTTGATGACATCAACATGGGCTCGTTTTTCGTATTATGTCCAACTCATGCAAGAAGACAAAATTAGAAACTCATCATAAGAAAATTCAACCCGGAGCCTCAAAAATCATCACTGTGACATAGTGTTAACAACAGAGGTTGTATTTATTACAGGACAGTTTTATTGGATTGCACATGTTTCCATTTCCCTGTCCACTAAATCAATTCTCAATAAACTTTGACTGTAGTGAGCAGTGTGCTGACCTGCGCTTTAAAGGCTGTAGTCAGGATTTAATGACATGTTGAGATAGGAAGAGGACACGTCTGTTAAAGTAAAATGACATTTATTTATTCATTTTTTGACCTACAGTAATGTAATAGTTTACTTTCTAATGTACTGTAGAGCTGCAACATTTAGTCCATTATTCGATTGGTCAATCAGAGAATTAACTGGTAACTATTTTTGATAATTAATTGCTACATTTCTTTTTTAAAAGCAAAACTGCCCAGAATGTCCTGGTTCCATCCTCACAAATGTGAGGAATCGGTGCGTCTCGTTGTCATATACGAGAATTAACTAAATAAATTTGGGTTTTGGACTATTGCTTGAGTAAAACAAGCCTTTTAAATATATTATATTGGGCTGTGGGTAAGGGTAACGAATCATTTTGACTAATTTCCTAACATTTGAAACGATTAATCGTAGAAAGTAATCATCACATTACACGTTTAAGTACTGTATACCTTTTGCAGCTCCCCCATAACACTTGCTACTATAAAGAAGAGATTACAGACTGGGATTAAAATATTGAGTGATTAGAGGAAGGTCTAAGGAGAGCATTACTTAAAGATGCTCACTGGCTCTGTTAGTAATGCCCGTTAGCAATCACAATTGCCACATATTTTAGTATTGCAGCCCCACACTCATTCCTTCTACTGGTGATGGTGTTTTTTGGAACCCAGTAGTTGTTTGGTGTGTAGGGAGCAGCTGGAGAATCACTGTTGTGCCTTTATCACAAGATGCAGCCCCAATCTCAGCCCGGTTCGCTATGATAACTGGGCCAAAAATGATCAGACTGGTGGAAAATACTGTACAGATGTAGGGCATGTATCAGTCAATCATTGACCAGAGACTTGTAGTGTTTCCTTATCTGTAGCCTGTTGTTACACAGAACTAGGTGTGCGAACAGTAAATCTATCACGTTTCAAGCTAATAGTTACATTTTAATAGCTTTACTTTGTAGTTGCTCATAAAGTAAAGGATGTGACAATGTAAAGGGTGTGAAATCTGTGTAAACATAACTACTACATTTGTAATGAGGGGTGGATTAGGTTTAACATCATGGTCACAGTGACTCACTGTACAGTTTACTCTAAAGTGAGTGCGTTTTACGTGGACATGAATAACCTGTTTATTAGACTTATCCTGGTTATGAACATATCCAGGATATGGTGTTTTATGTATGCAAATTTATAAACTGGATTCTCAAATTAAGTTCACTGCCATAAAACACAACTATCACATGTTCACATTTGAAAAGCTGAACGCGGAGAATTGTTGGTGTTTTTGCTTTACAAAGAACCAATAACAAAATTGTTGCTGATTTTAATTTTTTGGGTAATCGACTAATGGTTTCAGCTCTGACACGCATACATATATTTCCCCACTCTATACATATTACTTGTGTTTTGTCATGGTGAGTTTGCAGATTAGCCACTGATGCCATTACGGGATTAGTCTGCTTTTGTTTTACAGCATTTCGGCTTAGTTTGTTTACATTGCATGACTCACGGTGGGGTATGCAGGTAGTCTTTTATTTTAGTTACTCACTAATGCTTATTTATTTGCACTACAGCTCATTTCCCGTGTTTTTCTATCTTGAGCTTTCAGCAGTAACACTGTGTGCAAGATGCGTGTTACTTTTTGAAACAGCTTCTGCTCGCTACAGGTACCATTAATCCTCCCTGTGCATCCCTACAACACAGAAAACATTGTGCAGAAGGATCCCCCTTTGCTCAGATGATCTCTAGCTGTAGTTTCGAGTGCAGTTGATTCACTGGTGGTGGCAGCTCTGCTATTTGTGGGAAAGATTACTGGTATTCCCCTTTTTTAAGACTCATTTAGAATTTTATGTCTCCTTTTTTAATATACCATTCAGTTCATTCAAAGAGCTATTAAACCGAGTGTCTGCTCTGATCACGGTCAAGGCGCGTTCCTCCTGTGAGATACTTGAAAGACGGAGAGAAAAGTACTCCAGCAAGAGGGAGCAGATTTAGTACCGACAAACTGGAAGAGTTCAGTAGTCCTGATGATAGGGCTGGAGCGTCTATACTATAGCTCATATCACTCCTGTAATTATGTACTCGTTGCACTTTTGGAGTGCTTTTTAGACTATAAATATCATTTGTACACACAATCATGTATATTTGAAAGAAATCTTTCAAGGAAGTTTTTTTTTTTGTTTTTTTTAAAGTGAGAAATAAGTGCATTAAATGTTACAGGCGATCCTGTAGCTCAGTCACTTTTCTTTTGTTTAGTTTTTGCCCTTCACATTCTCCTGAAGCCCAAAGTCACTTAAATATTTTGTCTGAGCTACAGCCCCAAAACCCAAAGATATTCAGCATACACTGACAACAAAGAACAAAAGCAAAACCTCACTATTGGGAAGTGGCGACAAGGGGAATATTTGGAATGTTTGGTTGAAAAATTACTTAAATAATACCAAATACTTAATAGCTACAGATTTGTTTTCTGTCAATCATTTAATAAATCATTTAAATAATTGTTCTGGCTCTAATTAAGACTCCTTCTGCCTTTTTTTTTGAAGTGCAGGCTCATCAGTTTACACACAAAGCAGTCGCATGCCTTCTGACTTCTTGCATTTCAACGTCAACAAATAGATTTGACTATGTAAATAAAATGAAAGCAGGACATTTTGCATCATAAATAAACGACTGTCTTCAAAGGAAGTAGTAAACTTTGTTTCTGTGAAAAGTTTTTATATGCTAAAATATCATTACGTTAACACTTGCAAGCTGCGTAACTCTTGTCCAGGCAGGAGTCGGCTTATTTAGCCTATGGGTTTTCCTGGCTATCAGCGACTGCAGGGGCAGGGAGTCGGTGTACGGTTGGCCAGTGGTTACCAGGGAGACACAGGCCCAAGGTAAACAGTAGGAGCAGTGTTCGAGCTGAATCGTGCAGTGTCTATCCCCAACGTGGAGGGCTTTGGAAAAGCAGCCTGGAGTCAATATAAGAGTCTCTATTCATATCTATAGCTCCTTGCAGAGAGAAGAGCACTTTATCCTCCGCTTTGGACGAAGATTGGGTGGTGGCACATTTCAATATTATTTGAGGCAGAAGTGAAGGAGAAGTATTGTGCTGTATGAATTGGAGCTACTGGTTTCTGAGAGCTGGGAGATGAATTGTATTTGTGTGTACAATAGCTGTGTTGATTGTGGTGTTTATCTCAAACAATGAGCAGTCTGTGGATAGCAGGACATATGGAACGGATCAGCAACAGTTAGGGCCAATTTATTCTCATTGTACTACACTCAACAATGTATTTTATGTTATCATTACTGACCACACCCATGCATACGGAGACTCTGTCGCACTCTTTACTCATTTTTAGGATTTTAGATTAGGTTTGGGTTTTTTCTTTGAGTTTTAAAAAAAAAAAAGAGCCTTTGTTTAGGATTCATTGTATTCATGGATCAGACTCGATTCACACTTCACACAAAATCCAGATTCTCCCTATGTGAAATTAGCAAAGCTAGCATCACACCCATGGTCATATTTATCATTAACCCAATTAAATAGGCTTTCTTTTTCATTCTACACCTGACAATATTTAGTGGTTATATATCAAAAGTCTGTCTTTTTCTGAGTTTCTTCTCAGTTGGATTTGTTTAAAGGATAATTCTGGTGTTGTTCTTTATTTTTCGTATTGTCAACAAATCCCAACAAAAAGACAAACAAACAAATTTCAGCTGTGCAGACCATTTGTTTTATTAATTGCAAAAAATGCCTGACCAAGACTCCAAAACCCAAAAATATTCAGTTTACATGATATAAGACTCATAAAACCAGCAAATACTCTCATTTCAGAACCTGGGGCCAGTGAAAGTTTGGCAATTTTGTTTAGAAAAAGACTATCAGTTATCAAAGTTGTTGCCGTCTTCAGTAGAAACCAAGGGGCTTGCAGCTGACTGCCACAGACAGGCTGGGGAAGTCAGAAAGTACCAAGAGACGGACCAACACATCATTAGCTTTAGTCTTTCCATGGGATTTGTTGACGATAAGAAAAACCATCCTTGCCCTTTTAACGTTAAAGTGGAATATGTTGCACCATGTGTATCTCTGACCACACCAATTTCCCTGCTACATCTTTTTGCTCTACATGATTTTTGTCCCAGGTGTTGGATAAGCACAAAGCCATGGACAGCATGGTGGAGCTGCTGCAGGTGTACCCGGAGGAGGACGAGGCGTATGGAGAGCTGCTGGAGGCAACAACTCAGCTCTACCACTACCTGCTTCAGCCTTTCAGGGACATGAGGGAACTGGCGATGTTGCGAAGACAGCAGATTAAGGTAATACACACAAGCACACACACGCAGATACAAATACCATCTGTTTTAGGGCTTGATTTAAGTAGGTTTAGACCTCACTGTAGCCGCCTAACTGGCCTGTCCTGGAACACACTATGACTGCCTCTCTATTACACCAGTTATAATGCTATTCTTGCGGTTTTAAAAGCTATGGTTAGTGCTGCAAAACAAACCCCGAACCACTGCATGGTAATGTCCTCCATTGAGCCTCCTAAGCCCACTGTAATGACATTAGTTGCTGAGGATGCGTGTGGTGCTGATGATGATGTAGTAGCTGGTCTGTGCTACCCTGTAGCTTTTCTTCTAGGGGCTGTGGAGGTCAGAGGATCAGTCAGAGAGGCTTTTTTTCCCCTCCACCGAGAGCGGCTTAACAACCAGCATAAGTATTATTACAGCAGCCACTAAACCACTCAGTAATTCTGCAGCCTCAGCACACTCTTCTGTTTTCCGCACTCTTTCTCCACTCAATCTTTGTTGTTTTTCTTCATTAGAGGCTTGAAAAGGGAAGTAAATCCTCAAGGTAATCTGTACTGTCTCATTGAGCTGGGTTCAGTCTTAACACACGCCTAGTTGGGTCAATAGGTCAGAGTCCTTCACACTCATTGTACACATACTTGTTCAACAGCCCAGCAGAAGGAAGTGAAACACATTTGAGTAATTCATGAACAAATGCATTTGACAATATTGCAGAATGGGTGAATTTGCCTGTTTTTTTTAATTAATACAAATATGAAAATCCACATTCCATTAAACAAAAAAACAGCAACAACATCAAACCCGAAGAGGGAATGACAGCTACTGTCTTCGCTGACGTACAGCCTCACTGCTGCTAGTATTAGTTGTGGCCGTTCAATGTATGCTTTCCGTTATCCTAGGTGTTCCTAAAAGCAAAGAACATCACTCAGAAATTGCTGACAAAATGTCAAAATATTATGCAATGTGAGAGAAGATTTGCTTCCACGATGAATGAAACCGTATTTCACTCTTTGAACAAGGCAGTGATTTCGGACACTCATTCACTACTCCTTGTATAATTGATAGTTTACTCTTACAGGGTTTTTAAAGTCTGACACTGACACTCCCCCCCCCCCCCCCCCCCCCCCCCCCCCCCCCCAATTACACTACATTTGAGCAAATTGCTTCCACGATTAGCAGCTCTTGTTTGCAGTGTACCCATAGATGACTATCTATCATCTAACTATCACTGAATTACTTTGATTAAACTTAAAAATGTGACGTTTCTCAGGCAAGTTCTGCAGTTATAAGGAGAAGCTTTTTTCTATGCTTTCTTTGCAAACTTATTTGATGTTTATTTGTGATACAAATTGGAGATGATGCCAGAAAGGGTGAGTCGCACTGAATCTAAAAATATGTGTATCATGCCGGTGTGACTTGACTAAGTTAGGAGTAAATCACCTCCTGCTGTTTTTCAGATCACCAACATGCACCTGTCCCTTTCACCTCGCGCAGTATCTTTACCTCGTGTCTCTCCATCCGTGCACCTCACAGTTTGAGATCTATAGTGGGCAATCATTTTAGATGTCAGACGCTTCATCATGCGAATCAGCAGTTTGTGTCCTCACTGACTAGAGCTGGAAAGATTAATCGATTTTCATTGTCAACTATTAAATTAATCGCCAGCTACGTTGATATTCAATAAATCTGTTTGAGTATTTAAATTTTTTTTGAAAGTCTTGTTAAATTTGAATATTTTCTTGATTTCTTGGTACACTATGACAGAAAACTCTGAGTTGTAGTAAACACAATACCTTTTTGAGGATGTCATCTTGGGCTTTGGGAAAAAAACAAAAATGATTAATCGAGAAAATAATCGACCGATCCAAAAATACAATACAATACGATACTATACAATCACTGGTGCCTACACGGCCATTCAGCAAGTTATTTGCTGTACATCAATACAGAGCCCGAAAAAAACCCACCCTGTTATCAGGCATAACACACTACTGTGAATATCCTCTGAGCCAATTCTAAAGCAAGAGCTTGAAACCTCCCAAGCTGCTTATGATTTTAAGATTTCCCGGCAATCTATTCCTCCACGAATTCACTATAGTACAGGGAGGGAGTTCCGACACAGCCTTTATACTTAAAGTAACCACTGACTGGACAGGTGTGTCCATTTCACATCACTTCATGAGTTCAAGGTAGAATCCAAACCATCTGGTTAGAAAAAACACAAGAGAGGAGAAAGTCAGTGGTAGAGAGGGAGAAATAACACGAGCAGAACGTCTGTATCTTGTTAGCCAGAGAAGTTTCACTGGACTGTGCAGGCGTTGATATTATGTTACAAAGTATTGAATGCTGTTTAACTGGACACATGCTGCCTCTGTATCTCTCTTCAGACACTCTCTGTTTTGTTGCGCGTACTTTCCCGTCTCTAAACTACATTTCTTACACAGCATGCTCATCCAGCATCGTGTCACTAACCAACACCAGTGACTGTGTGGGTGTGTTTTATGAGTGTGTGTGTGATACAGTATCATGCTATTTGGGTTCGTCGGCAGATGCTGATCTAACTTCGGCAACATTTATGGATCATCTTTTTCTTAAAGGATCAGCCTAGTGATATTTGATATTGTTGTTATTGTCAACAAATACCTTTTTTAAAAAAAAAAAAAAAAAAAAAAAAAAAAAATCCAAAACCACCAATGAATTGATCCGACGAACTGTGTGTCTGTGTGTGTACAAAGCCAGATGTATCTTATTCCTCTGTGCCATATCTGTCTGTAATATTAACAATCTTGCTGATATTGTAGAAGATACAGATTATAAATCTATACTTGAAATTTTGTGGGAAATGAAAAACCTTCCTAGAGATCCATCTTCTTTCCTTATGCAGCCTTCATTACAAAGGGTAGAGAGATTTTAAAAAAGAAAAGACATTTTGGAGGCAGAGAGGATCTAATGAAAAATACTTCTGAGTTGCATTATGGGAATTGTCCGGTGTTTTTTTTTTTTTTTTCTTTTCTTGGCTAATACTAGAGTACTAAGAATACTGAGTCAGGATATCCCGGCCTAGGTGTCTTGTGAGTCCCCCAACAGATGGTTCAAGTCGCGTTTACCTGAAGACTTGAGGTACACAAGCCCTCACCATTCTGCTCGTTTCTGACGTGCTCTATGGACATTTTTGATTATCTCTCAACTCTGCACGATGCCAACATTTTCAGCTGCAACACCTGTTCCCCTTAGGGCGATCCAACGGCTGAAAACAAAGCTGTATGCAAATGATTCCTTGATGCCGACAGAAGCAGTTGGTTTCTCCCAAACTGATGACTCGGGATCGTGGAGATCCTATGCTTGGTGAAGAAAGGGAAGTAGAGAGGGTCAGCTACTCTAATTTACATGCAGTTTGCATGTCGCAAAGGTGATGTGAAAAGGACCAAGCAGCCGAGTGTTGGTTGCTTGATAGAATTATAGGCTATCCTGACTTCATCTGCAAGTGTGAATACACATGGACACGTGTGAGAGTGTCGTAAAGCCTTAACAGTGCGTTAAGCTAAAAGACAGGCAATCAACCAGAGTTGACAAACGCTAGAGTGAATGTGCTACAGGAGGAGTTGATGCTGTGCTTTTCAGCTCTGATATTTCAGGGTGGTTGTTGTTGTTGTTGTATTCAGAATCTACTCAAGGCTGAGTTTTACAGTGTATTGGGGCAATTATTTTGGTCATCAAATGACCTGTTGTCTCGATTTAATTGGTTTTTGTTTAGAAAATGTCTGAAAATGGTAAAAGACAGTCTTTGAATTGCTTGATTTGTCTGTCCAAAACCTAAAGATATTCAGTTTACTGTCGCATATATTTGATATCGAACATATTTTTTGAAGAACGTATTATTATAATTGTAATCCTGGTTCAACCATGTAAAGCATTTTGTAACTTTGTTTCGAAAACACTGTATAACTAAAGTTTATTGTCTCATAAAACGGAGAAAAGCAGCAAATCCTCACAAATGAGAAGCTGGAACTTGAGAATGAGGTTTTTTTTTCTTCTGTGGATCGACTACTCGCAGCAGCTCTACGGTGAATATTCAGCTGTGTCTTTGTCGTTGACATCTTAAGTTTGACTGAATCAGTGAATGGAAGACCAGATGGAGCAGTGAATGAACGATCACCTGAATGAATCGACAACAAAAGGTGTCGAGTATTTTGGTGAATGGTGCATTGTTGGATGGCCTTGTTGCATGTCGGAGCAGTGTAGTGTCAGTGTCCTGTTGCCCAGAAGGTCGAAGGGCAGCCATGAATTAAAAATGTGGTTTCCCTTTAACATGTCCGAGATACTTTCGTACCACAGTGAGCTCCAGTTACTGTTACGACTGCATTGTTACATGGCAACTGTTGTCATGGGCCGGCCCTTTAAACACCTGCTGTGTTTACCTCCCAGCTGTCGAGCAAATCTTATGCAAATTCTGAAAGATAATATGCAAATTAAGTAGCTCTATGACCTGAATTTAAGTAAATAGTAAACCTGAAAGTTGATTTGTATCGAGCTTTTCATGACTACTACTATTATTTAAAACCGAAAAAAGCAATAAATCATTAACTTGCAGATACATTTTTTTTGTCGCTCACCTTAACAATCAATTGCTTTAGATCTAAACGAATCAAATAAATAGTTCAGACTGCTGAGCAAGACAAATCTGAATCCAGTGTGTATTTTAATGTGTAATGCACATTTTCAAAAGATAAAGCAGAATCTGTCCAGACATTTATAACTATGAATACAAATATATAAAGTGGCCTTGATCAGTTTTCATGGAGGAGAAGTTGAGGAAACGCAGATCCAGATGTTTACCATGTTTCCCTGGTGATAACATATCACTTGTCCCATGAGGTCCAGTGTCTTACAATGATAAGACTTGTGTTTTTTCTACATTTTTATTTTTGTCAACAAATCCCATAAAAATACCAAATGTGTCAATACTTTCCACTAAAGACATACATCTTTTAAAAACGGCTCACAAATGTTTTTCTCCTAAAAAAAAGGCTGAGTCATTTCCTAAAACAGCTGGTCACTGTAGATTTTTTACAAACTTTACTCAAACAGAAATGAATACTGGGGACTATTTCCAGCTGCGGATTAATCCTCATTTGGTGCTTTTGTGAGTATTTGGGGCAGCAGACTGGAAATAATCTACAGTTTGTGTGTTCATGGTAATAAAGTAATGGGTCACCCAGTGCAACAGTGTGGCTCCTTGATTTGTTTTTAATAGTTTTTTGGACAACAATGGAACACTGGCACAGAGGAAGAAGATATATCGGGTCTATTGATACACACACAATACTCCATTGTTTATTTTGTACTTTTCATGAGGTGGCATACTTAAAAATCAGCTGTCCATCATCCTAACCTTTCTCAGATCAGTAGCTTTGTGGCGCTCACCAGTGTTGTATCCACCCATCCTCCACAGCTTTCTGATAAACACTGCCTATTATCTCACACTATTTTCGCCAAATGAGATAAGGTACCAATATGACCGTGTCCCTGCTGTAATCCCAGCACTTAACCACGGGAACTGTTGTCACTTCTATTTTCCTGAGAGTTTGACACGTCTGCGTTTTGTCACCACTAGCTGTTGACCAGAGGTGTTAAAGGAAATCAGTCAGAGATGCGTCTTCCCCCATCACTTCCTGGCTGTTTTTAGTTGTAAACAAGAAGAGCAAAGAAATATCAGATCCAGATCAACATTTAGGTGTATAGTATTGTTCTCAGTGACCTTCTGCCCTCAGGCTCTGTCTCACACTGTGATTTATGAGTAGTGAGTGGTGCTTAAATTAATACACAAAGCTTTTATCATCCTGTCTTTTTAATTAAATTTTATTCAGTCTGGTGTTGGTTTGAACGTACTGTCCCCTTTTTTATCACACGAATGTCACTTTGCCTGTTTTGCAGATCAGCTCTACAGGTTTATGTTGAACCTGCTCACTCTTTAGCGCAACAGATCTTGTTGTCTTATTTCGCTGCGTTTCAGTGGCCGCATTGAAGGGGACATTTATTTTAGTTATTTGTAGGCGCCAGGTTTTGACGAGGAAGAAGAATGCAAAGAATAAAAAAAGATGATATCTCTGGTTCTGCAGCATCTATTTTAATCCTTTTTCTTTCTTTTTTTTGTCAGTCGTGAGACTGACCGTTTTATGGAAGTGCATAGACATGAATACTCCTAGTGAGAAGAGATATAAGAAGATTAATCTCTTCAGTGGTTTTAAATTTCACAGGGTTCTCGTAGATTATTACATTAATTTTGTGCATAAGAGACTCATTATTTCTTTTCTCTGCACGTTAACCTGACTGCATTCAATTCGACTCCTGCCGCGTATATAAAAGTGACCAGGGTGCTCATTCATATACAGTATGAGACAGACTGACCCTTCTTACGGTCTGAAAGAGGCTTCAATTAACAATATAAGACATAAGAAATCTTTCATTTGAATATCTACCATGTTGTGTTTCAATAAGCTAACACACAGAAAGATGCATTTTGACGGTTCTGTGGATGCTTTCTGCTTTTCATAAAACCAGTCGAACAGACTGAGTCGAGGGCCAACTTGATCCAGAGATGTTTTGCTTTAGTTTGACAGAAACAACATGCACAGAAGTTGAACAACCGATGCTTTTAAATGTCACCGGCGGTGTGACATGTCACCAGGTCTGACTGATCTGCTGAGGGCAAATGTCTCTGCCTTTTGTTGCTCTGTGGGTGTTCGACGTTGGAGCCTGCTCTTCTCGTCAGATGTGTTCACATCTCTGTTACTGTATCCTCTCTGTTAATGGATCCCTAAACAATGAGATCACGCCGAAGCTTTTTGAGTTAATATTTTCTTTCTCTCTTTTGACTTTCCTCATTCCTGAAGGGATTTTTTTAAATTTATTTTCTCTCAGAGGTTTTGTTTCTGGTCTCTGATGTAATCTCTCCTCCCCCATTCACTCACAGTTTCACCCCAAAACCACTCCCCTGTTCTTGTGCCTCACGTGCAGACAGACAGACAAACAGAGACGCACACACACACACACACACACACACACACACACAATACAAAGCAAAGCACCGAGTTTGTCGGCTAACAAAAATCAAGGTCTTTGAGGTTTGTTGTTTATTTTTAAGCACCTAGACGCATCTGTTTTACATTGAGATATTAATACATGACTGCATGTGCATGAGGCCCTCGCAGGGAGTTCATCTGTATGTACATTTTGTTCCATGTGGTCTTCTCTTGGAGGAGGAGGAGGAGGGGTTTGACAGAACTCCACGTGGCACTGCCTTTTCCCTGTTTCTCACTCTTTTTCACATGGCCTGACATGAGCTGATGAAAAGTGAACTCTGAACTCCTGTGATGTTTTGCCACGTAATATGAACTCCTTCCAGAGTGAATTCAGAGCTTTTCTTGTTTTGTTATCAGAGCTTTTTTGTTCTTTTATTTATTGTTCCACCGGCCCAGTAGGACACTGGGTTAGTGTCACTGTAAACATAAACATGCACAAGCATGCCAGACATCGCTTTTACCACCATCTGCTGTAACTTGCTGGTATTGCAGAGAACAGCAGTCGGCACCAGGGCTTTTAGAGGAGGGTTCACTTGGGTCGCAGAGGAAGAGAGCTGAGGCAAAGATACTGCGTGAGGTGAAAGGGACGGTGCCATGCAGGTGTTCTGAAAACAACTGGAAGTTAGTTATTGCAGTTTGGCCTGCTGTGACACGTAGCTCATGGAGGTAATTAAAACCCAGAGTCCTGCAATTTGCATCATGATAGTACTCCTTTTTACGGAGTCATAACTCAGTCAATTCTGAACACACATCGGTTATGCACATCTTTTTACATCTGGTCTTCATCATCTTAATATCTATCATTTCTATGTCCATCACATAATGACGTCCTTAAATCTGCTTAAAAGTCACAAGAAAAAAAAAACCCATTCCTTATAATTCCAGAATTTGCCTGAGAATCATCTCTATTTTTAAGTTTTCTTTAATATCAAAATAAGCTAGTGATGGTTGTCTGTACACCCATGGGTACACTGCAAACGGGAACTGTTGTAATGGCTAATTCGGCAAACTTTTATAATGCCAGTTCGCCAAAATACAAACAAATATATACAAACTACAAAGCAAAGCTAACTCGCTGAATTCATAGCAACATTTATACTTTACTGTTTACATCCTTCAAGATTCAAACTATGATTGTCTACAAAGAATATAATAATAATAAGAGTGACAAAAACTTTTGTCACGTTGCAGTGTGCATACTGTGTATACTGTAATATGTGGTAATGTGTTGGGGGTCAAAGTGCCAGGCTTTAAAAAACCCTGGTCTGCACTGACTGAACTTTGTTATCTGCACTGCTGCTATGTTTAACTTGCTTTTAACGACCTGTTTTGACCCCCATCAGATCTCACTGGAGACGGAGCGCCTGGGTCCGCGTCGAGTGGAGAGCCTGAGGAAAGAGGACGAGGAGTGGCAGAAGAAGGCTCACGCCGCCGTTCTCTCCATACAAAACCTGACTGTCAAGTTCTTTGAAACCACGACTCGGGCGCAGAAAGGTAAACACTTTATAGAGAAGCGTGGAGCTTCTGTTTAGATTTTTGTCCTAACTGTAACCTTTGGTGTTGTATGTTTATTCCATCACAAAGTGCAGTTAACACTCCACAGTCCCTATCTCAGATCTCCAACCTCCCACATACCAAAGTCCCCCCCCTTTCTCCAAAAGTATTTTAATCCTCAAACCATCCCAGCTATAAACTGCTCGGAAACATATCAACTGATTTTTGTTTAGGCTTCACTTTCCTCCTGCCAAAGCACTCGCACAAATCTAAAGCGCTGCTTTTAGTGTCCATTTTAGAGCTGCAACTAATCATTATTTTCTTTGATCATTCTATTAATTAATGTCTTGATTAGTCGATTAATTTGTCAGTTTGTAAAACATCAGAAAATGAAGTCCACGGTGGCTTTTTCAAATGTCTTGTTTCGTCTAACCAGCAGTCATAAACTCAAAGATATTCAGTAGAGAAGTTATAAAACAGAGAAACATTCAAGAAGCTGACTCCAGGGAATTTTTGGCATTTTCTTTAGAAATGACTCAAAATGTAATTTCATTTATGTCAATCATCTAATTGATTAGCGACTAATAATTGTAGCTCTAGTCCATTTCTGACCATCGTATATAATATGTGTTGCAGCTTTGTATGAGCGGATGCGTGCTGACCAGAAGAAGTTTGGCAAGTCGGCGTGGGCAGCAGCGGTTGAGCGCATGGAGCGGCTGCAGTACGCCGTTTCCAAAGAAACTCTGCAGCTGATGAGGGCTAAGGAAATCTGCCTGGAACAGAGGAAACATGGCTTGAAGGAGGAGGTAAAGTGAACCCTGACGCACCCACTGATGCTACTCTCATAAAAGTTGATAGGCCAAGGTATGTGTTCTTAAAAAGTTTGTGATGCTCGGTGAGTTTGTCAGAAGCCACAATAACAAGTGATGGAAGAAGAACTTACTTAAGTTAAAAAGTAGAAATACCACAGTGTAAAATGTCTTAGCCCTGCATTCAAAATCGTCCTCAAGTAAATACGTGTAAGTATTTGCATCAAAATATACTTAAAGTAACAAAAGTAAATGTACACATTATGCAGAATGGCCCATTTCAGAATAATCTATATTTTATAACGGGATTAAAATTCGTGATGCATTAATGTGTATCGCCTTCATCACTTTAATGTTGTAGCTGCTAAAGGTGGAGCTAATTTCAGCTACTTTTATATACTGCTTAATCAATAAAAACGCATCATAATTGATTAGTTGATTTTATATTTTGCATTCCTAATCTGAATCTGCAAAGCGACTAGTAATAAGTAATCAATGTAGGAGGAGAAGTATGAATTAAAATTCAAGGACAAGATCTTCAATGTTGTACTTGAGTAAATGTACTCGGCTGACAATAACATGAGTGAGGGACACAAAGACGAGTATAGAGAGAGAAGGGAAAAAAGCACGATTTGTCAAATGACCTCATAGCGCAGACATCCAGTAATGGAGTGAATAACATCCTGGTGTACATGAGGGGAAATGACTCATTGGGAAGGACTGTTGGGGTCAAATACTAAACTAACTACTGAAAAAGTACCTGTTGTATGCTGGAGTGGTGTAGCTCAGCACTTGGAGAGAGCGAGAGAGAGAGCGAGAGAACAGAAACACTGCCTCTGGTTCAATTTCCGCTTCTGTTAAAAACGGATGAAAGCCAGGAAGTACTGCAAAAGCCTGTGGCCTATGCCCTCTGGTCTGCGGCAGAAGAGTGACTCCATTGTGTGTTGTGCTCTGGCCTCTAGATGCAGAGTCTGCAAGGTGGCGAGGACGCCATGCTGCGTCTGGACCAGCTGGAGGCGCTGTACTATGAGTTGCAGCTGCAGCTGTATGATATTGGGGCAGAGGTGCTGCGCTGTGAAGAGCTGCTGCTCACCGCACAGCTGCAGAGTCTACGGAGGCAAATGACAGGTGAGCATCTGTTCTCCTCTTTTAAGGGCTTTTGTATTGCTCGGTGTGACACAGTGCAGTGTTGATGTCTGCACGGGAAGAATGTGAAGTCTGGCTGATCTTACCAGGTGATATTTTTATACCACAGATATGTTGATATCAGCGTATATATCTGCTGATGAGTCAGAAGAAGTTACAATTCAAATCAAAACACTTTGTTCCAGGGGGCCATTTTTAGAGGCACGAAGAGTAGTACAGTAACACAATATAGGAGTATTTTAAGAAATACGTAAAAAATGCAAGGATAAGCTAAACACATTTTGATCATAAAGATAATGATATGAGATTATAATATTAGTGGAAAAAAATAAGCTGTACACATTACGATGATATAAGAATAATATTAAGCAATACAGAAATGTTAAAGACATGTTTGAGATAACACTGGCAAATGTATTTTTCAACTGTAAAATAATGGCATTCAGTACATATCAATTCTTTAAAAACCAAATCTAATTTAAGGCATCAAAAAATGTTTTTGTTAAAAAAAAAAATGTGTTGGCCAATGTATGGTTTTTAAAATTTTATTTATTAACTTAAATCTAGTAGTGGTTGAGCTCTACAACACTGTAAATTAAATTAAAGATTAATTCATCTTTTTTTGTTTTTAAAAAAAGCGTACTTTCTAAATTGTTCTAAAACCGCTGAGTAAATGTTTTGAACCTAGTCTGATCTTTATTTAGTTTAGTTGATTACATGTATTTATCAGGAACCATGTATAAAAAAACATTGATCTCAAAAAAAGGAGAAAATATGTATTTTACCACATTTAGCTTAACTAAAGGTCGATTACGAAACATAAGTAACTTGTAAAGTAACTTTTAATTCAGCTTTTGAACAACCGCTACAAGTGTTAATCTTCAGGTAGCTCATTAAAAGGTAAGTTAACTATTGTTTGTTCACAGGCTTGATACCAGCTGTATAAACTAAGAACCTGTACAAGCAGTGTCTATAAATACATTTCGATTTATCTGTTCTGGTGTTGTACCAGAGCGACAGGATGAGGTGGTGTACTACGATGCCTTCGAGAGTCCCGATGCCATGAAGGGTGAAGAAGATCCCGCAACCCCGCCGTCCCCCCTCAGAGATGAAGAACTCAGCGTCCTACAGCAGAGGACACGGCAGCTCGAGGCCCGCAGAGGCCGCATCACTGCCAAGAAAGTCTACCTCAAAAACAAGAAGGTAAGCGCTGATTTAATAACGGCGAGAACAGTTAGATGTTGTAGGTTGTTGAGGCTGCTGGCCCTTTTTATTTGAAGACCTGTTTTTAAAAGCCTTTTTATAACGGCTGCACAGGTTAGTGTAGCGCATCATTTATGTGCTTCTTTTTCTTTAATAGGAAATCTGTATTGTTAATCACAACCAGAAGATACAACAGCGACAAGGTAGCCATGAGGATTCCCTGCAGACACTGCAACAGGTAAGACTCGATATAGAGTCCGTGGCTGCATCTGATGGGATGTACGCAAAATATATAAGCATTTGCATATTTATTTGTATTTTTGTAGTTTTCGGTGTATTGAGCTCAGAGAGAGAACACTGTCTCCTTTTTAAAAGCACACTGCTGTAACATGAGCTGAATCTTTTGAAATGTTCTCTCACAAGAAATTATTCATTATCCACATTGATGGTAAAAAAAAAAAAAGAGACTTCTTGCAGTGTAATGTTATGGTGAGATAGTTATTGTGTGTTTTTTTTTTTTTTTTTTTAATGATGACCTGCTTAAATACATTACAGTAGGAAACAAATTGCGTTTCTCCGTTAGCACTTGTGGCCGGGCCGAGTCAAACCACGCTGTGTCGGTTTGCGTTTCCATTCCGAGTTTTAACGCGGCAAGCAGAATTTATAGGAGGTGAAATGTGTTCATCCACAGTTTTACAGCTGCTGCTTTAACCGCACGTCGTAGCCCGGGATCATCCCGCTGCTCTTTAAACGTCGTCGACTCGAGACAAGCGTGTCATCAGTTAAAGACGCACCTTCAAGCGTGTAGCCCTGTTGTAATGGAGATGCAAATCCCTGCCGCGCTGAGCCGAGCCGAGCCAGCACACTTTGTATGTAAAAGGCCTAAAATGCAACTCATTTCTATACCTGATTTTAACTGCTTTTCTTTCTGATTGATCTGAAAATCCCCACACTCACATATTGAACGCCTTACTGTCATACTACAAACGAGCCAAAACTTAAATCTGCTTGGAAGCGGTCGGGGTCCGGTTTTTAAGTCCGACTTCAAGCGGCGGCTTTCACAACATCCTTAATGAACCACATTAAACAGGCAAAGAACACCGAGCACAACCATCACCATCATTTACTACATCAGATCTACTCTGGTTGCTTCTTGTAAAGGGAAGTGAAGCTGAGGAAGAGGATGAAGCCAAGAGCGACGCCAGAGTGAGTCAGGAGCGGCAGAGGACTCTGGACAGACTGCGCAGCCTCAAACAGGTGAGAACATCCAGCTGATGATCAGCGCCTTTTCACCTGTGACCAAGCCTATCAGCGTTTTTCATTTCCAATTAGTTTTGAATACATTTTTTTTATGTTAATTTTAGTATGATTGTTAGTTTCAGGTTTATTAGTTAGTTAGTTTTTGTTTGTTTTTGTAAAATGTCTCAGACGTATGTTGCTACATATACATACATAGTTGAAGAACTGTGTAGGAATGTCGATAATGTTTAAATCTTTTAAATTATGGAATCAACTTGAGCACATTTGATCAACCACAATATTTAAATCATGTTCTTGTTGTTATTTAATTCTACAAGACTAGAGTGCAGGTGTAAAACAAATAGGGAGTCATTGTGAAGCAAGCTTCTCCTTGAATGTCAAATTTCAGTTTCTGTGGATCAATGTAACGAGAGCTGACAGATAATGATGTGTAATAGCTAAAAGACTAAAACTGAAATGAATTTGCGTTCATTTTATTTGTATTAGTTTTTTTAACCAGGCAATATCGTTTCAGTTTAGTTTTTTTTCCTAAATTGTATTGTTTTTATTTAGTTTCCATGCAGCACAATATTTTTCACTGCTCGTTTTTCTTTTAAAATCATTTGACGATAACGACCCTGTCTGTGACTGATTCTTGAATCTGACCTTTTTTTTTGTTGACTCTTCATATCAGCGTTATCCCGGCCAGGTGACCCTGAAGTCCAGCCGGCTGCGTCAGTTTCAGCCTCACAGCCGGAGGAGAGCCGGACAGCAGGCCAGCACTCATTCAGCCAGCGTTCAGACCGACTGCATCTCCGATCTCCCAGAACTCTCGGCTCCTCCACCACCCGACACCTGCAGCTGCGACAGCGTCTCTTTACCTACAGTTGAACTGGGAAATCTCGACTCGCCTGCATTCCTCTCGCTGCCTCCCCTCTCATCTTCCCCATCTATTCTTTCACTGGGTCCCCCTCCTCCTCCTCCTCCACCTCCCCCGCCTCCCCCGCCACCTCCTCCCTCGGAGGATCAGCTGCAGGGTGAGGGCAGGGAGAATAATCCCAGCCCACTGCGGCACCGTGAACGCGAGTCTGAATCTTCCTCTCTACCCTTGCCTCCGTTTTCCCCTCGATTCTTCGACAGCAGTCAGCTGCAGACGGCGAGGAAGAAGCTGAAGAAGACTGCCTCACTTGACTCGACGCAATGGAGAGGTGAGGAGGAAACTCACTTTTTTCACTTTATCATAACAAATGACAAGGTTTATATAAAGCGGAGTCGCCACTAACATTGAAAAGTGAAGGGAAAAAAAAAAAGAAAGAACTATCAAATATGGTTTCATGGAAATCTTAAAATAATAATAATCTTTATTTTGTAGCACCTGGTGTGTTATATATTAAAAGGTGGTAACAATAAGATGAAATTAATTAAAAAATAAAACTTTCAGAAGGATTCAATGAAGGTAATGACTCGACTACTCTAATACAAGATTAAAATGTTCCTTAACATCTACAGAAGTTGCCTAGTAGAAATGTGATTTATAATAATAAATAATGATATCGTCCATACTGGTTTTTATCGTACTTTAATACTTTGGCCATTATGATTGTTAAACCAGTATTAAATTGCATTCTATGTGGTATTAAAAAGTCTTTCACTTGCTAACTGCGGTGTGTTTTTTGCAGGGAGCTCCCCCATGGACGAGGTCCTGGCCTCTCTCAAACGAGGCTGTTTCCACCTGAGGAAGGCAGAGCTGCGAGTCCTGGCCCCCGACCCGGACGACGACAGCAACAACATCCTGGCTCAGATCCGGCAGGGCGTCCGGCTGAAGAAGGTACGGACCCGGCCGGAGCAGCAGCGCCAGGCCAAGAGCTTCACCAACTCGGCCGACGCTCTGACCCGCAGCATCCACGAAGCTCTGAGGAGAATCAAAGAGGCTTCACCCGAGTCAGAGTCCGAGTCCGAGGATGAAGGCCTCCCGTGCACTGACTGGGAGATCTAGTTTGGCTTATTGGAAGTTTTTAAACTGCATCTTTTTATGGATATGTGGAGCCAAAATGAAGAGAAAACAAGCGGACAAGCCAGGGTTAAATCACATGGAGATACCTTGGTGCAATTTGAACAAAAACCCTTGATTTCTTTTTTATATATCAGAAAACCGCTTGGAAGTATGTTTGTTTTTTTTTGTTTTTTTTTGTTTTTTTAATTCATACTTCTGTGTGGTGTTTGTAAAGATGGACCACTAATCTTCTTTTTTTTTTATGTCGTTGCTGTGGCATTCTTGGCGAGGATACAACCTCTAACCTCTCATTATGTCAGTCTACATGTCAGAGTCCTACTGTAGCTTGCTGTGATGGGTTTGTTTTAGGAAGTGATTATTGTGTTTTTTACGTTTCTCTCGCTTACAACGACGCAGTAAGCATTCAGACTCTTCACTGAACATGTGTGCTGTACACTTTTACATTGTGACAACCATGTGTACTGTATACTTCAGTGCATACAAATGTTATTCCCACTTCCTTAAAGTTATAGTTTGATATTTTGGGAGATATAGCTGCTGGCTGTAGCTCAGCAAGAAAAGGTGGATAACCCTACTTCCCAGAAATGTTAAACTATTACTTTAATTTGCTATTTTGGGTCATCATCCTGGTGGGAACAATGCAAAAACTGCCTTTTATTTGTGTATTTAGCAAATCAACCATCCCTATTTTTTAGCATTCTCACTTTTAAAATAATAAATAGAAACGTATATAAATAGTAACATACAGAGTCAAATATGATATAACAAGAGAAAGGGATTTTGGAGAAAGGATTTCGAAGTAAAATTTCCATCTCCATCATCTGTTCTGAAAACAGGAAGTTAGTTAATGTCGTTTAACACGGTTCAGCAGTTGGAGCAGCAGCAGCTCTTATGTTGCAATCATGTTACTTTTAAAACCAAAAACTTCTTCTCGGAGTCGCAACTCAGTCAAATCTGGACAAACCGACAGGATGCCCATGTTTTATATTCAGTGAATCATTATCTTAGATGTCAATCGCAAATAAACGTCCATAAATCTGCTTAGAAATCATAGTAAAAAGATGCTCAATTCAGAACTTTCCTGAGAATCATCAGGATTATACGTTGTTCTTCAGAATCAAATGAATCCAGTGATAGTTGTCTGTACATTCATGGGGACACATAAACCTCTAATAACTACTACGGCATACTTTCAATGGTGCCAATTTGTTAAAATGGGTCTTAAGTTGTAGCTCACAGCTAACTCACTGACTCCATGACATTATACTTCCTGTTTACCCCCCCCCCCCCCCCCCCAAATATCATGGGAAATGTTGTTCCAAAACTTAGAGCATGATTCTAATAATAGAAGTTAGAAATACTATAAATATTTAATATTGACTTTATTCGTGTCACTTTGAAAACGGCTGATTTAGTTTAACATGCTGTAGCTGATGGAGCCGCAGGATGTAAGACATAAAGTTCATGTTGGTAATGTGAGCCAAATAAACTATTTACCTGCAGCCCACACAGGAATCTAACTTTTTAGGAAGCTCTGCACAGCTGGGTCAGAAATATAAAATAAACTTGGCAGTACAGACACTGGAAATATTAGCACACAAATGGCTTTAGGTTTTCAGATAAATAAACAAGCGTCCGTTGACTTGTGCATCCTCTGCTTTTCCTCATCCATGGATGCCATTTTGACCGGGTCAGTATTTTTGAATATATATATATATATATATATATATATATATACACACAGCACCAATTGAAATATAAACAAAATACTTGAATCTAGCTTTGTTCGCTTTCTGTGATCGGCTGAATTTGCTGTCACAGTTTCAGATGGGGGAAAAAAAATAGGATAGATGTAATATTTTAATATATTTTAGAGGATTTCCCCCCATGATGAATATTATTGACCTCCATTGTGACCGCCCTCTGTTATGATACATTACCGTTACAAACCCAATAACATGCGACCAAAAAAAGCTGCTTCAGTGGCAGAAACGCGTGTTTCACACAGATGAAGAAAAACTATTTTATAGAGCTCTATTCTTAAAATATTACAATTAGAGCTGGAATGATTCAGCAGAATCTTAATCTGCAATTATTTAAATAAGAGGTTAATCGTTTAAGTATTTAATAAAAAAAAAAATAAATAAATAAAAAAGCAGCAAAAACTCTGGTTGTAGCTTCTCCAATGTGACAATTTGCTGCTTTTCTCAGTTTCATGTCAGTTGAATATCTTTCAGTTTCGGCCCGTTGCTCAGACAAACGGCCCGTTGCTCAGACCCCCCCCCCCCCCCCCCCCCCCCTATTTGAAATACTTCAAACACGCATGTATCACAAACTAAGAACAAAGGATTTCTAGTTTCCATGATGCTGAGACTTTTCCATGCAGCATATTGAAGCCTGTCTGCAGGAAGTAGTTCAGCTGAAGTCTGAGGCTTCATCGCCCTCTGCTGGTAGCAAACACCCTCCTCCTCCTCATCTGACAACATTCGGATCATCAGTGATGTTTATATTTATTTTTACCGTCATTTTATTAACCTGAGGGAGAGTCTGCTCTCTTTCCACTGCCTTCAACATTTGTTTTCCAAGTTTATTTACTCACTGGAGTTTTTGTTGTTTGAGTTTGTTGTGTGTGTGCGTGTGTGGGATTTTTATACCTGTCTCTTATTATGTGTCAAACCTGTCTTTAACTGAAACTCACATTTACTCTCCTGCTTTTTAACAAGTCATTCACTGAGTACCACGGCTCAATTTTAAGTTAGGTTTTTTCTTTGGGGGGGAAATTCACTTATTCGCTTTCTTGCCGAGAGTTGGATGAGAAGAGAAGATTGGATGCCACTCTCTCTGTCTGTACAGTAAATAAGAAGCAAGGACCATTAGCTTAGCTTAGTTTAGCATAAAGAGTGGAAACGGGGGAAACAGCTGATGAATCATAACTTTAACCTGTTTAGTGTCGCATGTAGAAGTCAGTTTTTTCCAGTGTGGAATGGGCTCATTGACTACGTTTACATCTCCAAAATTGTCTGTTTCCCCCCTTATTTCGAAAAAGACAATATGATCTGTGCTGTTTACATGGCTAATGAAAAATTAATATTCCCATTTACATGCATCTGTGCATACTCCTTCTTGCTTCTTTGCGTCAAAATATTATTATTTTTTAGTTTTCCTCTGCTGGCAGATAGCGTCCCTCTTTCATTCCTTCATCCACCTTCTTGGTCTGCTTTGCGATATTTGCGCATATCCAAAATCCAAGTCTTTCATAATGTTTAAAAATAAGTGTTTTTCCTAAGAATATTCCTGAAACCCGAAATATATCTGCATTAATTATTAAATTAAATTTGGATGTAAACGTAGTTAGTGCTGCCT
This sequence comes from Bovichtus variegatus, assembly GCA_943593645.1. Classification (NCBI taxonomy): domain Eukaryota; kingdom Metazoa; phylum Chordata; class Actinopteri; order Perciformes; family Bovichtidae; genus Bovichtus; species Bovichtus variegatus. Next base: position 7,422,538 of record CALSCE010010647.1, read on the forward strand.
CTTGTGGCGGGTTGGGGGGAAACGCCTACTACAAGTACCAGTGGATGTTTTATGCCCCTTTGGCCACATGGGGGCAGTACTGAGCACAGAAAACACTTTTTTCTTTTCTTTTTTTCGGTTTCACAGGAGAAAAGACTCCGAGGATGAAGACTAAGTAATTAGTTTTGCAACTGTATTTCTGTTTAACTGCACTTAGGAGCTAAGCACCCGGATGTTTCCCCTCAGGAGTTGGTGGAGACCAAAACCAGAGCTAAAAAAAAAAAAAAAGAGTGAATTTTGGACTTATATTCGTCAGGTGTTTGCCAACAAAACTTGGAACGTGAGAGTGTTGAAGTTGAAAACCACCAAGTATATATTTAACGTTCGAACATGAGGGTGGTATGTAATCTTCTCATCTTACTCTGCAAGTAGGCAAATAAGCGTTTTTCCCAAAATGTCAAACTTTTCCTGTAAACGTGGAGTTACAGCTGCCATTCAAACAGAAAAACTGTTGCGAAGTGTTGAAAATCATTGTGACTCTTGAACCTTTTGCATGCAGCACGACGACATCGTGGCTCAATCTGTGCTTCTCTTTCATCCACAGAAGTCTTAAATGATATTAAAAAATCTTTTTTTTAGCTCGTATACCAGTTAAACTTGGCAGCAGATATTTGCCTGACTAACTCCCGCTCACTGCTCACTCCCCTTTTTAGTTGAGCTTAAGAAACCATTGTGCTTTTTTTTTTTTTTTAAAAGAAAAACCTTCTGTTAAACTTGTGGATTTTCTCTAACCCTGAACATGACACTAGTTTGACCTTTAACCTTTCATGACCTTATGCATGTGACTGGTTTTAGGACGAACCCATCACAACGTAAGTGCAATAATTAAGAAGAAAAAGTCATTTTTATGAATTAAATACTGTAATGAAATGTAAAAATATATCCGCATGCCTAAATGTATTGAAGTATTTATTGAAACTTCATATTTTAAAAATGTTTTTTAAAAAGCATACAAATGTAAATGTACTTTATAAGGTTTTCTTTTTTGTTCCATTTTTTTTTGGTTCCCCTCATGACATTCCTCTCTGCTTTCTATATCCCAATTATATATATTTTTTCCTTTCAAAATAAAATTAAACACCAAAATGTCTTTGAATGCTCCTTGTTGTATGAAAGTTGAACACTTTACTTTCCCCCCGATTTAGTATTTAAAAGCAGTTTAAAATATACAATAGATGGTGTATAACTCGCCATAATGTAGTTTTAAGCTGATATTGTTTATTAATGTTTATTGGTCAACGGCTATAACCCCTGACTTACAGATTTTGATGCTAAATGCAAAATATAAATCAACTAATAAATGATGATATATTGTTATAGATTAAGCCTTTTACCAGTTCTACTTTTGGTACATAAGTACATTTTGATGTGGTTACTTTTGTATGCAGGACTTTTACTTGTATCAGTATTTTTACACTGTGGTATTGTCACCTTTACTGAAGTAAAATATATCAAAGTGGTGAAAGTGATGAATGCAGAATGTGAAAGAAAGACACGACTGCATGAGTTTAATTTGGTTTTGTTTTACTATAAACTCAAAATTACAATTTGTGTTTTTAAGCATGTGGTATAATCAACATTTAAAAGTTTTATTCAAATGTTTTTTTCCCTTTTTCAAGCTGAAATATTCGGAATTCTCAACATGATAAAGTCACCGCTAAAATCATTCAAGTCTCCCAAATGTACCCGAACCAACAACAAGCCCTTAAATAGTGTTCTTCAGGTGTATTATATACTATTCCTCTTAACGTTGCTGAATTTTTGGCAATAGTAAATCCCACAAAAAATAAAGTACTGCTAGTTGGCTACCATTGCTGCATCTCTGTACCAAAGGCAACATCAGCAACAATTCAAATCCGTACAGGAAAACGTTATTTGGCAAAAGAAAAAAGATTCTCTGCAAATCCAACCTGCGATCGCCTTCTTTATATTCTCATTTCATTTTCATAAATAGTTCAAAAATATTGCCAGTTTTTTCCCAAAAAAACCCGAAACTACCTCGACACCCACGTACCAGACAAAAAAAAAAGAAAGAAGTGAAAACAAGATGTAAATAAAGTCCTTCGCTTTTGTACAACTTTCATCATCAGAAAACAGTTAGTAATAAATTAACAACAAAAAAAAAAGGATTCAAATCATTGCACTTCAAGTCGCAACAGAAACGAGGAGAAGGAAAGATTCACTCATACACACAAACTCCATTTTTACAAGTGCACTATGAATTTGTTTATATTCTTTAAAAAAAGTGTATCGAAAGAAAGTGAATAAAATCTCGTTTTTGTGGTCTAAACGTATCCGAGAGAGGAGTAAAATTACCTGAAAGTGAGAGTGGAAAGTGTTTCTTTACCCTCTGATGCTCCCTTTTTTGTATTGCTCATATATTGTATAAGAATATAAGACAAAGTCCTTTTTTTTTCTTCTTTTTTTTTGGCAGTCCCTCGGTCGATTTCAGTCACAGGAGGAACATTTGTAGTTCTCTCTTCATGACATTCGAAGCTCCTCGTCACCCTCCAGAGTTCAAATGACTAAGATTGAATCGGAGTTGCGGAAAAGCTCGAGTCCTTCTCATCGGACTCCAAGTGTTCATTTGGCTGACGATGAATAAAAGATGGGGAGGGGGAAAAAACCGAACTATCGCCGGCTCCAGGTGACCGCAGAATGCACCAAAGTGAAGCTCGTATTCATTCGATTTAATAAAAGTCTGCATGATTGAAGGAGCAAAAAAAATAAAAATTTCCAAACGGAAACAAAAAGAAAATCAAAACCAACGTGTTCAAAGTTTTCCGTGTTGTTAAGAGAAGGAAGGCATGATCCAAGCAAAGCCTCTTATCACCTGGCCTGTCTGTAAACATGTACGGATCGGACGTAGCAAAAGAAGTGTGTACCGTCAATGCATAAAAAGTTGTGTGTAAACTTATACACGTATATATGTGGAGAGAAAAGAAAATTCAAGTTACATGTCGGTGACGACGTGAGTGCCAACATGCAGGTGGCTTCTTCTCTGCGCGCTGGCGGTGGCGATGAGAACGCTGGTGACGGTGCAGCCGCCTCTCTAGCTGCTCTCGATGAGCTTACCCAGCGTGTCCCGCAGCTCCGTCAGCTCGAAGATCTTGCCGTCCAGCAGCTCCAGCAGCGAGCGCAGGCTCTTGCGAAAGGCTTCCCTCTCCTGCTGGTTGCTCTCCAGGCGCTGCTCCAGATCGCTCAGCTGGGCCTCCAACGTCAGGTTCCTCGACTCCGTGTCCTGAAAACAAACAACGCATTCGTTTTTTTTAGCAGATAAATACATTTGCGGGGAAAATAGGTCAGAATTTGGTGCATGAAACTAGTTTTGAACTGGTTTGAACTCTTAAAGCATCATTAAATGATTTAAAACAGGTCAAAGGCAGATTGCTCTTTTCATCACTTAGAAGGCTTTGATTAAGTGTTGAACTCGTTTAACATTGTTGGACTCGCAGTTTTGAAAAAGGATCAAAATCGATGCAGCAGAACCAGAGATTTATATCTATGTACAGTAGAGAAAGATGCTAAAATGAGGCTTCAAACACACAAAAATGGGGATTTTACACTGAAAAGACGTTGAGGTTTATATCGATTAAGTGTGAGAAAAAGGGACGTAAATGTAGCATCTACGCTATATTGTAATAACACTGTTTCTAAATGACCTAAAGCATCCTTAAGCTTTACTGTACTGAAATGTCTTGTTATTGTGGTGGGTTTGCAGGCAATTTGGCATCAGTTTGTGCACTTTTCACAAACTTGGGAGATATTTTAGTTGTTAGAAATCCACGAAATATATAGAGTCTGAGTTTCAGCTGCTCATATTTACAGCCTGTAGGACCTGAATGCAGTGTTAGCAGACGTTACTGCACGTACAGCGTATTACTCACCCGTAGTTTCTGTGTTAGGGAGTCTTTCTGAAACTGAAACTCATTGGCACTCTCCACCTCTGCTTTAAGTCTCTCTAACTCCTGTAAGTTATTAAAGAAAGAGTAAATATCATAGATCAAATACGACGTGGAACACTTCTCAGTACACACACTTGCAACGCGCTCCTCGTACCTCCTCCTTGGCCTTCAAAGCGCACTCCAGCTCCTCTATCGTTTGGTTGAGTTCTGTCTTTTGGGATTTGATCACCGTTGTTTGGCCGCTCACGCACTCCAGCTCCGTCACCTGGAATACAAAGAAGAAGTCTTCATCGCAACATGTTCAAAATGAACTCCCTAAATCTGATCCTTTCATGTGTGCAGTGATACCCGTTTGTGTAGCCTCTCCGCCTCCTCCTGATAGGCCCCCAGCTGTTGTTTCCACTGTTTGACGTTGGCCGTTGACTCGAGCAGAGCCGCTGTCAGCTTGGCGTTGTTCCCTTTAAGCGCCTCCAGCTCGGCCTCCCAGTGCTTATTGATGTTGGACGAACTGGGAAGTGAGGAAGAGGCTATTAGAAGGGGCTGCAGCCGGGAGCACAAGGTGGTGTGATTATCATGGTTATTTGAGAAGAAAAAAAAAAGAACGAAAAAAGCTTTTCTGTTTTATTCATTTCTACATGAATAACTTTTTTTAAACTAAGTCTTTCTGCTGCATTAATATCCCCTAAAGCACAGCTGGCAAAACTATCTCCGCTCATCTAGTGGTTTATAATTAATAAGAAGCATGCATAGTGTTTTAATGTAATGCTTTAATGCTGTCCAGAGGCCCGGGGACCAGATTAATAATGAATGAATGAATCGACATGAGCCGCAGCGCTCTGTGCTGCACTGTGCCAATTTCATTTTAAATCAGCACTCCAGAGAGTCGCTGACGGACAAGAAACTCTCATTTACATTCCTGCATGTGATCCTTCCATGATCAGGATGTGTTAACAATTAAAAGGTTATTTAAAGGAGAGAAGAGGTTAGAAAAGTCATTATGAAGGAAATGTTGATTGCACAATGTAATGGCTAAAGAACAATGACATCATCAGCCTTTAGATTGGTCTGCCGCCAGCTACGATCTCCCGGGAAAATGAACTCTCGGGGTGTTTGCTTCCTCTTGTACCTGGCTTTGGCTTACCTGTGTGAGAATGGCAGTGCATTCTGGGAAGGCTCTGCTCTGGGTTCGGTGTGAGGTGTGTCTGGTGTGACTCGCTCATCGTCTGTGCCGTTGACGCTCTCCGGCGCCAAAGGTGACTGCAGATCACCCGGAGCCGACTCCTGCTCCCGCATCGGTGAAACAATAAAATATATTATTAGTGAAAAAAAAGAAAAAAGGTTTTGTTAAAGCAACAGTTCAACATTTTGAGGGAAACACTTTATTTGCTGTCATGCTAAATATGAAGCTGGAGACAGGAGAGGGTTAGCTTAGCTTAGCATTAGGACTGGAAACAGGGGGGAAACTTCTAGCCTGACTCTTTTTAAAAGCAACAACATCCAGCTACTGGGTTAAACAAAAAATATACCATGTTGAATATTAAGCTTCAGAGCTGCTGGTGTTACCTTTGGACAGAGCTCACTGTTTCCCCATGTTTCAAGTCTTTATGCTAAGCTAAGCTAACTGTAGCTTCGTATTTAATGTACAGATATGAGAGTGGTATCTTCTCACCTAACTCTCTTTAAATTTGGATTATGACACACAAACAAATCAACGATCAATAAAGTGTTAATGATTCCGTGCTCTCAAAAATGAACAGGATTCTCTGCTGAAATGTAGTTCTGGATGCTAAAAGCTTTCGAGACCCTTTCTGTGCCCAAGCTGCCGGTTTAACGTTACAGTGCATCTTGAAACACCAGGGGAGATCGAAACATTTGCGCACACATTCAGAACTAGGACAACATTTTCTAAAGACATTATGTCTCTTTCCCCCCCATTTAGCTCCGTATAACTGCTGCCATTGGGGATTGGCAGCTGCTCAAACATTGTAGCCGACTGTCACTTTTTGAGAGCATGAAAAGGAGAACCGGAGGGTTATGCGGGATAGATTCACAGAGTCGGGGTTCCCCTGGTTGTTAGTGTGTTAGTCTTAAAGTGATAAAGCTCGTTAAAGACGTGGTTCTCCTGAAAAACAATGACAATATGTGATAAGCCTGAACTTTAATGATATGCAGACATCCATCATTATGCTCACGCTGTTAAGAAATATTTTTTTGCTGCAGGGGAGACACCTGAGAGGAGTTTGCATAATAAACTGCGGGGGGGAAAGGGCCATCGGAGTCATGGAAATGATTCTTTCAATTTCTTTAGTTTTTTTACCTTCTTTTTACCAGGTTTGCTGACTGACAACACATTCCTTTTTACAGCGCCACCCTGAGGAGGATTCGTTCGGGAGAGCAGAGGAGGTAAAACAAGCCACAAGGTGTTAGCTTAGTGGCTTTAATGTGAATGTAATGCTGAGTGAAACATAAAACAGCTTCGTGCATGACCACATTCAATTTTCATCAGTTTCAAATGCTTCTAGGTTGGCTTTGGTGTCGCATTGAGGCTCATTACCAACGTTATTAACATATAAACATTGAATTAACACTGATTCCGAATGGAAAACGTACTCCACTGTAAAACGTACTTAACCAGAATGACTTAGAGCTTATGAGGAGATCAAGATGGCGATTTCTTTGTGCCTTAAACTGCACAAATCACAGGATATAACGGCTTGAAGAAGTGCAGAATTCTCTGTTAGCGTCTTACGATCTGGCAGAGTTTTAATAAAGTGGAGGATGGTTTTGCACAGGAACTGGTGAGGAAGAAAACATCGCTAATATAAAACATCAGCCTCCGTTTCTCTGTATCTGTCTGGTATATTTTGATGGTTACCAGCAGGAAGCTAGCGTTACCTTTTAATGCTAATGTTACTTGTACATTTTTCACTTCCTGTGGAGCAACTTTGTGTAGTCTTGGTTAGCATTATCATCTCTATTAGCTGCGATTTCTTACTTACTACTTGTCATGTTTGCTAGCTAGAGCCGACCGATGTCTATCAACGTGGGCGGTGTAATAAGCTGAAGGATGGTGGTGGTGATGGTGTTTGTTACCTGAGAGGGAGTGCTGGAGAGCTCCATCTTCTCCTGAGACTTCTCCTTTGCTAACCGCGCTGCCTCCTTGAACTCGGCAAACTTTTCTGCAAACTAAAAATAACAGGAGCCCGTAATACTACAGCTCAAAAACACAACTTCCATGTTTTGTTTTTTTTTGTTTTTTGTTTTTTTAAAGGGAAAGCACACACACATATTAAACATCAGGGCTCCACTGGGGGTCTGAGTGCTCTCACCTTGGCCAGGTTGCTCTCGGAGGAGAAGCCGAGGCCGTACACAGTGTTCGCCCGGCTGTCCGCCCACTGGCCAAACTTCTGCGACGTCTTGGTGAACGTCATGTTGGGGGTGATGGTGCTGTTGATAATGGCCTGTGGAGGCCGACACAAATCCACAGGTAAAAATAAATATATATTGTTCGTTCAACGAACAATATGTGTTAATGTGACAATAACAAAAGACGGAGTTTGGTGGCATCGGGAAGTAGCGAGGGAGTTTTTCATTGCAGTCAGCTTCTCCTGGTTAGGAGTCCTTCATCGTTTGAGAGGTTTTTACAGAGAACAGAATTACCCACAGAGGTCTCCTCTCGAAAAACAAACGGGCATGGTAATCAAAACTGCTAAAAACACTGAATAAAGCAGTTTCACATTAACAAAATGTGCTTCTCTGTGGCTGCTGTTCCCTGATAACTTAAGATCCAGACGTCCGATGACTAAAATGACTAAAATCCTGGTTAAAATATATAGTTAAAAATGACCAAGATCTAAAAAAGTGTCTCGTAAAAATGTGGCTTAAAACTCGATAAAAAAGTACATTTATGACAACCACAACGCTGACGCATGCGCAAAGGAACAAATCAGTCAATTAAACAATCCGTCTTTGTTTGCACTGAACACAACTGGTAGCTATTGTTTGGTTTTAGGGGGTCACCACTTTCAAAAAAAAAAGCTCTCACTTCTGGAATTTGGAAAGAAACACATCCAGAAATGTCTGGATAATAACGTCCTCCAGCACCAGCCCACCCTAACCCTGCTATTTCCGGCAGAACACAGCAAAAACTTGCCCAGAGAGGCTCTTACATAACTATGCTAACTCCACCCCTGCAACTCTCACAAGACTAAAATAATCACTGCCACATAGATACATATGACAGGCCCGACCGCCTCCTTCCCTGCCTCAGCACGGAGGAGTCAGGCCGAGGTAAACAAGTCACACGAGCTGGGAGTAGAGGCGGGATATATTGAATATCAAATGTAGAAATGACACCGGACAAGTTAGGCTGGACTGAGACCCTTCTGGTGCTCCATTAAGAGCAGAAACAACCCACAGACATAAAACACAAACACTGTACTGAATGCTTTACACACACACACACACACACACCTTAGATCCATCCAGACTGATGATTCGATATACATTCCTGGTACTGTCGAAGAAGTAGGAGACCGTGACAGCATGTTTACTGGTGGGAACCCAATTCTTCTTGGTGTTAGGGTCGATCTGGAAGACGTGGGCCCGGGTACTGAAGATGGGCTGCTCTCTGTGGAAGAAACAGAGAGGGGGGCGGGAGTTAGTACTAGTGTCTGCTAAAAAGGGCCTCAACTCTGAGGTTAAGATTTAAATATGCAGTGTGTAACTGAATACCAGCCTGTGAGGAGGAAAAGCAAGCTTTGGTTACACCAAAATAGATGAAATAACAAACAATTAAATCACCACTGCTGCCACATCTCAGCCAACGATTGTGTTCAAGCAGACATACATTGATATCGAAATAAAATAAAACAAGACTAAAAGTCTACAGACATGCTAACTTTGCGAGGCCGTACTTAGGCACAGTGTTGCTTTGAGCTAAATGCTAACATGCTGATGTTTACCGTGTTTACCAAAAACCAAAATGTCAACCTCAGGGTGAAGTCATGGAATCACCAAAGTCAGTAAGTAGGCTTCATCCTCTGGGGACCACGAATGTCTGTACAAAATTGCATGGCAGCTCCAATAATTGTCGAAAGATTTCACTAATAAAACTGAATTTTCAACCTAATGGTGGCGCGAGATGGAAAGTCAGGGGATCACCGAACTCAGCGCACTTCACTCTCAGGGGAACACGAGTGTCTGCACAAAATGTCACTACAATCCATCCGATAGTTGTTGGGACCAAAGTGCCATTCCTAGAGCCACAGCGCTAAACAGCTCAAAGACACAAGTGTGAATAGGCTCCAACACTGCACTGCAAAGGAAAGGAACTGAAAGTATTGAGGAATGTGATGAATCAGAGGAAGGTGCGAGAAGAAGCTTCCCAGCACATCCATAATTTACCAGCCTGCTGTGTTGCTGCACTACCAGTGCCCTCACACTTAGAACAAGTGTGTTTGTGTACAAATGTCTCAATCTTCACATGTGGTGAAAGGTGTAAAGTGGCACACGAGGGCAGATAGTAAGCATAGTCAATTTCGCTTTGTACCAGCAAAAAACTAAATTTGCTTTGGTAGGAGTGGTGCAAAATCATATAAATCTGCAAATATTAAAATGTGCTTCCAGACGAAGATTTTCAGCAATGTTCCAAAACACAGATAACTCCAGGATCACTCCATTACTTGGAGTTAATGAACCTTTACAGCCAGGGGGTAAAGTCATTTAAAATGATTTATATTCAACATAAAGCCTCTTTGAAGCTTGACAAAGATAATGTCATACAAACAATCATAAAGCTCAGATTTAGACGACCTAAATGATATTTAACGGTTTATTTTGGGTCTCCGAAAATCAAATTTATTTGTCAAATAGTTTTTCACATTCAAGGCATATGCCTGGATATTATGGTGCATAACAACCACAAAAAAGCATAGCAGGAGAAAATAAAAAACAAGAAATGCCAAAGTCAAGAATCATGAATATCAAAAAGAAATTTAGAATTCAATTAAAAAAAAGAGATTTAGTTAACATTGCGAGATAGGGCATTCGTGCTGCATTCATGTGTTGTCGGAATAAATCGGAAAAAAATTTCTCATCCCCAGTAAAATACGACACATCTTCTTTGCATGTCGTTTCCACATTTCAACGTAAATCAACGTAAAAAAAACCCAGCATTTAACAACATGAAACGCAATAAAATGTACGTTTAAAAAAAAAAAAAAAACTTTCCTGCATCTAATGCATACCGGGGAGTAACACTGAAGTTGATTGGAAAATAGGAAAGAATAGCTGTAAAAAGTCATTGAGAAAAAAATAAATAAAAACGTTGAGTAAGAAATGCAGAATGTAACCTGAGAGGAATGAGACAGACAGAGATGGAGGCGTCTTTCTTTAAACCTACTTACTGCCTTGTGTGTGGGCGGCTGAGATACATTTAAAAAAAAAATTATGCAGCAAAAGAAAGGGCAGGCTAATTTGCTTCTACTTTTGAAAAAAAGAACTGAACAATGCAGCAGTACGAACACAGACATGGACAACCATCACCAAGTGTTCTGTTTACTGTTTCAGAAACGATGACAGACAGCTTCAAGATCCCGTATGTTGGCGGCAAATGTGTAGCGAAGGCTCTGCATGCCTCTCTGTAATGCTGGTGCAGCTCCAGAGCAACTTGCATGACAAAGCGGAGAACAGACTGATCAAAAAACCAACTACAGCTCAATTGATTTGAGATCATGTGGGTTCAGATTGATATCGTAGCGAGAGTTGGTCTATATTTGCTCGGCCAGAGAGGCAGCTCCAGAGTGACATGCTCAAATGATTTGGCGAGAAGAAGAAGCGCCAGGATGTCATGCGAGGCCTTGTATGTGTGAACGTGTGAGAGCTGAGCAGCAGGGCGAAACACTGACGTAGACCTGGAAGCACCAGTGCCAACATACAGAGATCCGCAGGCTCTGGACGGCTTCCAAACATTGCTATGGATGAACAAACGACGCAGCAAAACAAGATGTAACTGTCTGGTTGTAACTGGGCTGAACGCTCCACAACGAATCCATAACAATCTATGAGCAAATTTAAGCCTGGAAATGTCAAAACCAGACTCTGGAAAATTCCCAATTTTTCATTTGAGTGGGACTGATGATCTTCTCCAGCTCAAAAGAAAGACAGATTGTAAAACTGTTAAAAAAAGAAAAAAAAAAAAAAGAAAAAGGAGGACGTAAAAGTTTTGGAATAATCGTCAAAATTTGCAATGAAAATTGACATGTTGTTACCGACCTTAGATACAAGAATACACACAGACCATGCTGCAACTTTCCCATCTAAATCTTTAAAAAGCTGCAACAAAAACAGAACAAATAGTTGGACTGTCTTATTTTAGAAGTAATCGGATGCTCATGCTACCAGGCGGTGCTTTGAGCTGAATGCTAATCTCAGCATACGGACCTGCTGATGTTTAGCAGTATGTTTACCACGTTCAGCTTCTTAGTTTAGCGCGTTTGCATGCCGATAGTGACGTCTATACATGTTTTGGCCACCGCTGCTGATGCAGTGCCTATATATGGAACAGGTTATCAAAATGCAAAACATAATCACTTCCAATTTCTGCTGCATCTGAGTTCCTCCGGACAAAAATAAACAAGAGGGAAGCGACGCTCATGTTATATTTATATTTTTGCCTCTTAAAATTGGCGTGTAGCTAGTTATATAATCTCTAAATTGTATTTGGATGACTAAAACAACAAAGCTCTGAGTTTCACAACCAGTAGAAGAAGTATTCAGATCCTTTACTTAGGTGAAAGTACTAATACCTTACTGTAAAAACACTCCATTAACATAAAAATTATGTATCAGCAAGATTTACTCAAAAAGTAAAAGTACTAATTAGTAAAATGTTCCCTGTCAGTGTTTTACTATTATATCTGATGTTTTTTGGATTCATATTACTGCTGCGTTAATGTGTGTGTTGCATTTTACTGCTGTTGATGTTTGAGGTTGTGCTGATTTTAACTCCTTTATATACTGTTGGGTAGTTTAATCTATAGCAATGCATCATATTCTATAAGATCGTCATAGGTTTGTGAGAACCACGTATCTCTAAAAAGTCAACTTTCATTATTTCTGTTTTCAGCTTTTTAAAGAGTTTATTTAGCTTAAGAAGTAGGATAATTTCTCAACAAATAAAAGGAACATCCTTCAGTTTATCAGAAGCAAAAGTACAAGTAAAAACTACAATATTTGCCTCTGAGATATGTTGGAGTAGAAGTATAAAGTTTCATCAAATGGAAATACAGTCCTTGAGTAAATGTACTTAGTCACATTCCACCACTGAACATTAGTAACAAGTACTTTGACACTGGACTCATGTAATGTAGATTCGGTCCCAAGATGTCTCTCTGTCTTCCAGGGAAAGTAGACGTGATTGCGAGGCTGGCACGTCACCTCTGGGACACAACCATTGTTCAGCCTCTCTGGGATCCTCTCGCCATGTCTCAGGGTGTTAATTAAGTCAGCAGATGTTATGTAAAGATGGACACAGTTAATCAGAGAGATGGCACACGGGAGTCACACCAGCTGTATTTATGTAGAACAGTACCAGGGGTGGAATGTACATTTGCTCGACTACTGTACTTAAATACAATTTTGGAGGTACTTTACTTTCCATTTTATGCCATTTTATACTTTTACCCCACTACATGTCAGAGGGAAACATTGCACTTTTTACTACACTACATTTGTTTGACAACTGTAGTTACTGGTTACATTGCAGATGCAAATACTTAAAAACACAAAAACATAAGTCAACTAATAAATGACGATGTATTATTATAGAACATAAAGTATATTAGCAAGTGAAATCAGCTGCACTGTCACGGTCTGCATCATTTAAGTGATGCACGCGATAACATCACTATTTATCCAATTCTGCACAATGAATACTTTTACTTTCAGTACTTTAAATAGATTTTTGATGAACACTCTTGCAGTTGAGTCTAGTTTTTGAATGCAGTACTTATACTTGTAACGGAGTATTTCTACGCTGTGGTAATGCTGCTTTTACTTCTTCTTCTCCTTATACTTCTTCAACCACAGTACAGTACACGAGTGAGATGGAAAATAAAGATCTATATTTAACACATCAGAGTCCATGTTGTCTGTGTACACTGACTTCATTTGTCTTTGCTGTGGAGGTGTTCGTGTGAGCGTCATGAAGACTTTTGACTTCCTCTAACATGATTTGCTTATCTTCCGCATGTATCAGGGATGGATGCATGGGATCAGATGGGACATGTTCAGGACACGCTATCATGTAAAACCATCTCGGTGTAAGACAAGGGAGTAATGTGAGCTCCATGAGTTGCTTTAAAACGCTGTCTCTGTGTTATATGTGGGTATATGTGTTGTACGTTTTCTTTTCTTCAGTTTAGTTTTGCTTTGTCGTTAGGGTTGTTTTGTGGATGCCGGAAATGTACGTGAAGCAGATTGTACTGCTGACTTTTTATAATTTTTTAGCTGATCCCTGTAAAAGCCTCTCAAAACATGCACTTGACAGCTACGTGCATGATGTCGTGCTGAAATACTGAGGCCAAAGCTACTATGTCCTTGGCAAAAAGTTAGCCCGTCACCAGTCGATGATCCATGCAGAAGACATGGACATATAGAAACAGCTTTGCTCTTGTATTGCCGTATGGAGCGAGTTGGTCCTGGTATTATAGTAGTAAAGCTTAGACTCTTATTTCATCTGAACATAACCATGTTTTTTTTTGTTTTTTTATTCATTCTTCATTGTTTGTGCATTCAAAGAGCATGTTGTCAATTTTAATATTACAAGAGGAAAATTACTTTTAGGATAAGGACGAACCAGCGTGTCTGGTGAATGAAACGCTGTCTTTGATAACACGTTTGGCTGCGGTTTCTGGAATATAAACAAAATCCAATAAAGAGCAGGACAAGCTGCTTACGTTACCCTAAATCCAGGACAGGACATGTAACCTGCCACAAAAAATTAGTTAGCTAATGATGTGCTCCTCGGAAGCAATCTAGGTTAGGTTAATACTGTAGGCAGTAAATTAGCCGATTGATTGTTTTTATTTGCACTCTATATATTTGCACTATATTTATATAGTATAATAAATATTATCACTATATTTCCTACTTTGTACTGCAACTGCTGCGCAAGAATGTCACTCAGGATGAAATGAAGCTCTGTCTTTATCTCGTCTTATTATTAGGTGTGATTTAGTTTAAATCCTTCAGGCTTTTGTGTCATATTTCACATTTAAAGATTTCAGTAAATTCAATGCAAACAGCATTGAATTGGAAAAGATGTCCGCCTGTCTTTCAGGAAACAGACTGCTTCCCCAGAAGGTGCAAAAAATGCCAAATATCCACATAACATCTGATTTTTAGTGCTTTATGAATATTGATCTTGTTTTAATTTAGTTTGTATTAAGACGCCAAGCAGACCGGCACATGTCGTGCTCCTATATAAATAGATTGAAATCTTTTGGGTTTTTTTTATGATTTGACGAGCGAATGAATTTTCTGTAGAAGACACTGATTTATCGGCTAATGGATTAGTTTGGCTGGTTAATACAACTTTAGTTTTGCGATTTATTTAGTTCTTCTAATCTTTGTGATTTTTTTCTTCCAATTACAAAGAACATAGAAGATCAAGGGGTCAACTTCCTTAAACCGTAAAGGGAGAGAGCAGGAAGTGAATTCAGCCAACTGAAAATGAACGTGTAATCTATTAGAGCCAATATGGATTGTTTCTTTCTGAAAGAATAGTTTATATTTTCTGGGTATTAATGTGCCACATCACAAGGGGGCAGTTAACATGTTGGTGATGATGGCTCGCGTCACACAATCAAGTAATAAGTAGACACAGGTGTGTAGTCTCCGTGTGTTCATACCCCAAAATGGTTTAATACAAGACGGTTAAATTACACAAAGCAAAAGATTCCTAAGTACTAACGCAGCTAAAGAAACTACAGTCTGCGATCTACAACTACAGCAAGCGACCAACTTTAACTAAAGGTACGCGTGTCAAGAGCACATTGTAGCTTTCCATTCACCACCATGGGGCCAATTAGTCACAACAAATATGTTGTATTCTTTCATGGTTTTAGTAAAGACTAAATACAGCTTTGGCATTGTTATAAAAATGGATGAACATGAATCAGATTGAGAAACACGACTAGATTAAGTCACTACTTTAATTTGACTGTTGGAAAACGTGCTGACCTCGGAGTGGGTGCCCTGACCACATTTTAGCGGGTCATTTTACATTTCAGGGTGTCATTAGTCTGTCAGCGTGGCCTAGATCTGCCCTTCTGTGTGTGTGTGTGTGTGTGTGTGTGTCTCCATGAGAGTATGAGGCGATTGTTAGCCCATAATCCCTTGTCACAATGAAGCGTACTGAGGCCTTCGAGTCTCAATGACAAGAGCTTTGACAGAGGAATCTGACCACAGATGTTATCAAATCAGCAGTTCTCCTCTTATAACCAGCAGAAGACAGAAGACACCCACTGTTTGCATCCCGGGACACAAAGACATGTTGTGTCTGTGGCTAAAAGGTTAACGTGCTCAGATTATCTCTAACTACGTACAGTACGTTCTTTATCGGGACAGTTGCAAATCAGTCACTCAGGACATCGAGTCTTGTTGATGTCACATTTATACTCATACTTTAAGTAGGGCTGCAATTGAAGATTATTTTCATTGTCAATTAGTTTGATCATTCTTTTCCTGATTTATGAATGTCTTGTTTTGTCCAAACAAAAATCCAAGACCCAAAGATATTTAATTTATAAAGACAAAAAACTGAAGGTAAATCTTCACATTTGAGAAGAGGAATTTTAATATTAATTTGTCTTTGATGTGGGAAACACACAGTTATACAATGAATCTTGTGCCATTATCGATGAATCTGTTTATTTATTACCTTAACTGATTAATCATTTGGTCCATAAAATGTCAGAAAAGTGAAAAAAAATGACTTTTTTTGTTGTTTTTGTCAAGAGTCCAAAATCTAAAGATGTATAGTTTATATCCTAAAAATTCTTAGTCACCTAACACTCGATTTTGTCAAATCATCGAGTAGTTGATTTAATCGCCAGATCTGTAAAATGTAGTTTCTCCACAAAGAATCATGCAAAAAGGACCATTTTAAATCTTGTGTTTACCAAAATTGTGTGTGAAGTTTCTTGGAAATAAATAATTCACCATGAAAAAAAGCATAAAAATGACTAATTCACCTGTGAAATCTTTGTCCACTAAAACCCTAACGACCAATGGGGCGGCTCTACTAATTGTTGCAGTTTATTTAATTTTATTCTCAAGTACTCTTTACTCTTAAAATGAGAAATAAAAAGGCCATATTAATTTATGCTACCAATATAAAACATTCATCCATCAAACACTGTCGGAGCACGGAGGGTTGCAGTCTGTGCTTGCAGAAGAAATAACCCTGCATTACTAACTTAGCTGCTGTGCCGTCATGGCAACAACCATGTGACCCAGGGCTGGTCATGAGCTGCAAACATCCTTCATTCTCTTTCTCTCCATCTCTCTCTCCCCCCCTCTCTCTCTCCCTCTCCTCTTCTCTCTTTCTCTCTCCCTCTGTCTCTCTCTCTCTCTTTCTCTCCCACTCTCTCTCCCTCTCTCCCCCTCTCTCTCTCTCCCCCCCCCCTCTCTCTCTCTCTCTCTCCATCTCTCTCTCTCTCCATCTCTCCATCTCTCTCTCCCTCCCTCTCTCCCTCTCTCTTTCCCCATCTCTCTCTCCCTCCCTCTCTCGCTCTCTCTCCCTCTCTCTTTCCCCATCTCTCTCTCCCTCCCTCCCTCTCTCTCCCTCTGTCCCTCCCTCCCTCCCTCTCTCTCTCTCTCTCTGTCCCTCCCTCCCTCTCTCTCTCTCCCTCTTCTCATTCACCGGGGGCTCACAGCTTTTGGCGGCAGATACAAAAGAGATAGAGGAAAGTGTGTGTGTGTTTGTGTAAAGCATACTTTAGCATACAGGGATGCACTGATGGCTGAACCCTTGTCCATGGAAGATATAATAAGACTGATGAATTAAGTGAAAGAGAAACAGTAACAAAACCCAACGTAGTTGGCAATACATAGTCATGCAACGTCAGCATAGAAACACTTGAAACTAGAAGGGCACTCAGAGAGCGCAGACCTCCGGCAAAGCCATACCATAAGGGGAAAATAATGTGTATATCCGCCATGTGAATCGGATCCGCTCCAAAATGTAATGGGTTCTTCTTTGGACCATGCAACACCATTTCAGCAAATTTCATGAAAATCGTTTTTCCGTAATCCTGCTTACAAACAGACAAACAAACCAAACTGAAAACAATACCTCCCTGTTGGATAATTAGGGCTGCAACCAATGATTAATTCACTATCGATTCATCTACACTTTATTTATTCTATAGTCTATTAATCTATAAATTGATTATTGATTTGGTATAAAGAATTTCAGGAAATATAAAAAACAACACAAGATAGCATCCAAAACCAAAACATATTCAGTTTAATATCATAGAAGATGAGGAAGAAACTGAAGATATTCACATTTGAGAAGCTGGAACCAGAGAGTGTTGATTGTCAACTTTTATCTGTAATAGTTTGTAGTGTAAGAGTAACAGGACCTCAAGAGGTGTCTCACAGCTCCTGTACACAGCACCTAATCAACAGCAGCACAAATTTGTGTACCTGAAATAAAGATAAGGTAAGGTAAGATAAGTGTCCTATCTTTTAGATGTATCTTAAAGGTGTCATTATAAGTGTGTTGTTATTGCTTTAAAAAAAAAAAAAAATTTTTTAAATAATAAAAAAAAAAGAATTCATTTTCCACAATATTTTATTAAATGGTTTTAAAGTTAAACTCTAATGGGTTGCCTAAAAGTTAAGGAGATAATCATCGAACCATAACATCCCTGGTTCGTCTTACCTAAATTCCTGTGCTTCCAAAAATATGTCTGTTTCCAGTGAAAACATGCTGTGGGCAAGTTGAACTCTGACTTACTGTCCTAACTGGTTAAGAAGAAAATATTCCCTGGACACTGTTTTATTCAGAAGTGCCAAGTCTGAGGAGGACGGCTTGTGTACAATCATCTATTATACAAGAACAGAAGCTCCAGTACTTGTTGGAACAGCTGACTTGCTAATTATGGGGCTAAGTGCACACATAGGACATGCTGTCTTTCTGTGTCTGAGGAATTGATTGTTGGACTGGATTATAACCATTGGCCTTGAGAATTACAGAGGATGTGCTTCGACCCCCACCCCTCTCACAATATGACAACAAACCAATCACATGCTACATCATCTGCTGTCCTCTGGAGTAAGAACTAGGTCGCTCTTGATCAGGAGAATCACCATACATCTGCAGGTTCAGCTACATGCATTACATGAGCCGAGTGCAGGGGAGATCATTATTGTCTGGTGGGGGGGTTTTAAGTAGGCTCGCTTTCCCTTTGGCAGCATGAAAATAAATTATTTGCATTTACTTCACATAGAACAGAGAGAAAAACAGTAATACATACTGTTCGTCTTGCATCCTTTTAATCACATTGTACCAAAATAAGCAACTGCCTGAGCTCTGATACTTCCACCAACAGTAGCCTGCTTTATTACAGCCTAATCTTTTGGCTTCAGTAATCTAAAATGTCAGTGTGTGGAGGCTGTGAGTGGATATGCTGATGGGCAGCTTCTTCTGTCAGGGGTATATGGCTTATTTGTTGTGTCTCTGGGGCACTTTGCTCTTTGGTATTTTAATAAGAGCTGACGGGAGAACTCTTCACACAGTTAGCCATGGGTGGCTAAGCTAACAGTGTTTCAGCTTTAGTGCCCTGCTGAAATCTGCAGAGGGGCTGCTCAAATCTACCAAAAACTAAGTCAGTCACACCCTGACGTGTAGGTTGAGAACAGTATCTTGACATACAAGTTACATACCCCATTTCTGCTGGCTTTTGGTGCTGGCTTTTGAGTCGAAAACGATCCTCTCGGTGGTCTCTTGAGGGCGATGTGAACAGGCTGGAGGCTAGCTTCAGCTTTTGATCCCTTCTCTCTCTGTCCAACTAAAGCCGCTGCGGTTGTTGTGGCTTCACGGCCACGGCGCTGTTCTCAGTCCAGACATGGGGCTCGGCGGTGGTGGTGGTGTTGTTGTTATGCCCTTGAGTACATTTTTGTTTGGTGGTTTCATCCAAGCAAACGTGTCTGTGCATGCATGATGAGCGTAGAAGCGGCGCTGACGCTAACGGGTAGTTGCAACCGTTAGCTAAATAAAACTCCTCACAAACGAGGATTATCGAGCTAAACTCGGGGCAACACTGGCAGGAAAGGCAGTGTGATATATAACATAATTTAGGCTGCGAAGTTGCCTTTGTACAATACAAATAGAAAATGTCGAAAGAGACCAACAGAAATGTTGTCTAACCGGTAAAATTGCGCAAAATAAAATAGCTTTATCCATCCGTTGCTAGCTTGATTTAAGTAACGTTAACGTTACTCCGTTAGCTGATGCTTGTGTGTACAAAACTATGAAGTCTGACAAACTGCTACATGTAGATGTAGTTATCCTCAGCCGAAAAAAGACTCAATAAACCGACTGTTCATAAATCCCACTTTCAGTCGCTGGCTCTTTCTTGCAGTCCGCTGTGCCATTAAATTAAATTCCTTCAACCGAGTATGGTATTAGAGAGTTTTCAACTGCCAGTCAGACCTTTAACTCCGCTTTGCGATGGTTGACGTCTACCTTCAAGAGAGAGCTTCATCCCCGGTGTTTTGGGAGAAAAGACAGAAAACACTTGGTGCATACTCCAGGTTTTATCTTCATCATCCTCCAAGACAGCTCTGCTTCACCGACGGTAATGTTAACCGAAAAAGCTATAGGGCTGTATGTGCAGTCACTGAAAACAAGCTGATTTAACTCACTATTTTATTCTTCACTTAAGTGTTCGCGTAATTTAGCAAAGCGTTACACCTGGATTTAAATGATGATCCTGGTGCTCCATGGGCCGGTTCATCCTCTTATCATCCGCCTGTCTGGTCTCTATCAGCCCGCATCTCATTCATTTAACTCGGCTCCATCCTCCACTGCTGCTCTGTACGACGTCACCACGTCACCGCTGAAATTCTGACGTAATTGGCAATAAAGTGTTTCCTCACATCCGGTGTGGCTATAATAAAGATAATAAAAGTTGCATATATGGCAGTGGTGGAAGAAGTATTTAGATATTAAGTGTAAAAATAGCAATACAACAGTGTAGATATACACTGTTAGTAAGTAAAAAAAAAAAGTCCTGCATTCAAAATATTATAAATAAAATATGTTTAAAGTACGAAAAGTACAATTTCATTTAATTTCAGAAAAATATTATTGGATTATGATTAGTGATGCAATAATGTGTAACCATCATTTTAATGTTGCAGCTGAAAAAGGTGGGGCTTATATTAACACATGTGTATACTTCCTGATTCTTAATCTACAGTATAATTGCCTAATACATAATAATGAATCTGTTAGTTATATTTTGTATTAATTATCCGGATCTGCAAAGTAACTAGTACCTTACTATATATTATTCATACTCATTTCAAGACAAAAATCCCTACCTTTTCAGAATTATTATTATTATTTACACCATTACACATGTTTCTTATTTCTATTTTTCCATATTCATTGTTGTTATATACTGTAGTATAATGTACATATGTTTTACATACTTATTTCTTATTTGTATTTTTCTTATAATTCATCTGTGTTTATATATATTTCTTTTCTAGAATGAGGCAACTGGTGATTCTTTTTGTTACGGATTAATTTAATGTGGTCTATGAAAGATGAAAAATCTTGCAAAATGCCACCCATCCCAGTATCCTCGAGCACACGCACCAAATGTCTTTGTCTTGTCCAAAAAACACTCCAAAAACCAAATAATAACCAATTTAAGACATTTATATAGTTCAAACAGTCTTCAGTGACGCAGAAACACGTTACATGCTACTGATTGCCATCTTGTGGACAGTTATTGAGGCAGTACAGAGGTGTGCAGATCCTTAATCTTATCTCTTAATGAACTCTGAGAAACTGGGATGGACATTTTTTTGCAATGTTATTGTGACAAAGACATTTTATAGACCAAACAATTAATCAAAAAAATAACTGGCAGATGAATTGATAATGAAAACACTTATATGTGTTACTAATTATAATCTAGTAATATAATATATACTATTCTGAAATAGGCCTTTCTGCATAATTAGTACTTTTACTTTTTCTACTTTGATACTAATACTTTTGTACTTTTACCAAAGTAAGAGTGTGAATACATGACTTGTAACAGGTTATTTTTACACATTTATTGCAACTTTTGCTTATGTAAAATATTTGAGTACTTATTCCACCACTAGTATTAATGCATGGTTGTTTACTTTCAATGATTGTTTAGTATAATGTGATTTGTGGGAAATCAGCTAAATATACAAAAGCATAGGTAGAAGAAAGTGCATGTTAATACCAGTACATGTTTAGCCTACATTTGTCATGTCCATTGGGCAAGATTATGATTTACTGAAGGTAGTTTACACATGAGGACAACTTTTGCCCAGATACAACCTGTTGACTCAATCCCTCCCCAACTCTTCCGGTCCTTCATTTCCCACGTAGTATCCCTGTCATGCAGCAAGACAGACATAAACAGGTGCGACATTGATATTTTCGTAGTGTGGATCACAAGTCAAGAAAAGCAGACTATTAAATACAATATGCTGATTTTTTTGAAGATTAAAGAAGTAGGGAGTAAAGGTCATAAACGTGTTATTTATCCATTTTGTTTTCCTCACTAGACTGTCAAAGCTTAATATGGGATTTGTTTGATCCCTTGTTGGTATTGCACAGCTAAAAGAAAAAAACTTAACACTTGTCTGCAAATGACAGACTTACAGACAGACGCACGACATTGGATATTGGCCACCAGCAAAATATTATATTTAGACGTGACAAGAAAAATAAAGCAGAAGCATTCAACAGGCTGCTGCATTTTTTTACCGTTTAAATTTGAGGCCACAACTAATTAACCCAGATTAACCTATTTGTTGTACATGCACTATGTAAAGGGGTCAGCCAGTGTGAACAGAAGACAAATTAACCTCCCTGCATGTTGCAAATGCTTCAGATGAAACACTGGAAGACCAGTTTTCTATTTCAAGATTACGCTGAGTATGGAGACTCAGCTGGAGCACGCTTGGCTTAAAATGTGATCAACAGAGCAGCGCTGAGTTGTGGTGAGAGGCGAAAGCAGATCATTAAAGGCATTACAACAATGGATACGTTGACAGAAGATGTGGCACGGGCGGATGTGGACACTGAGATGACAGCGTTGACGCCTGAAGATTTTTCTGAACAAAACCTTGAGGCCAGTGATGAAGTGGAGAACCTTCGAAACAGGTACAGTTCAGCAATTGTAATCTTACTCTGCATATATTACTGCAGCTCAAAACCAAAGCTTTCCGTGTAATGAGGTTTGTTTTATTTAATTTCCAACAAATCCCAAGTCGCTCAGAGGCAACTGTTTATTTTACACAAATAATTGGATCTATTCCTGTATGAAATGAAACTTCATTAATGCCACAAACCTGTCTGTGCTTTTGTGTTTGAGTTCATACATATATATATATATATATATATATATATATAATATGATCACTTTTGGAGGATGTAGTTTATGGTGCTGTTGAATTATATTGTGGTGGACTAAACAATAGAAACACCTGTCACTGTAACACAATACAGTTAAACAGCACCTCAAACTGCAGTCTCCAAAATGATCATGAAGTTGAATCAACACCTCTTTCAAAAAAAACTGAACATTATAACCTATATTGAGGGAGGATTTATTGCAAGACTGTTGTATTAGACTAAATTAGTTTTAGATAAGTGGACTTAATACTCTGGCACCTGAGTGCATGTATGCTGAGTATGTGAAAGGCTGAAGTGAGGTCAACATAGATATAATCAGCTAAATATCAGTAAAATATCAGTATTTGTTTTACATATATATATTTTGTTTTGCAGGGAAAACAAACTACTGCATGATCATTTAGTAAAATGAACAATTATCTTAATAATGAATTTTCTTCATTTTTTAATGTGAAGACATTTTCTAATCCAGTTAACTGCAAAGCTTAAAAAAAAAAAAATTCAAGACATTTGAAGCTGCTATTTTCCATTTATTTTGCTGACGCTTTTCACTTTTTTATTGAGAGTACAAAGTGCATTTCAATCATGTTATCTGATGCTGCTCCTCTCTGGCCGACTTTATTAGCTTAGCTTGACCACAGTGACCTTGTATTTATTGTCTCACACATAGGAGCAACATTCTGATTGTGTTTGTTTATCTCACTGCCATATTGTTTTCTCTGTTTCTCCGCCTTCAGTTTACGTGAGGCCGTCCACGACGACAACGTCCGGCCCAAGATGCAGTGCCTGATGATGGACTCCTCCTTCTCTATGGTAACTATGCAAGGCGAGGACAGCGGCATCGCATGGGAGACGACCCCTAGTCGCTGCAGCACGCCATGGGCATCCGAAGCTGGAACTGTGGATCTCAACTCTATGGTTGTTGTGCGGCCTGCAACACCTGGGTCTGTTCCAGCAGGGAAGATTATCTTTGTCATGGACGAGGAGCTGATTTCAAGACGGAAGAAAACTAAAGAGAGGAAGAGAAAAGCAGACAGACAACGAGAAGTTGTGGAAAGTTCTGAGAACATCTCAGGGAGGCCAGAGTTAGTCGAAGTCTCACAGCCAAATGTGAAAACCGAAGAAGGAGATGAAGAGGAAGCGAATGATCCAACGGTAGATAAAGAGCAACTGCTATTCAGGTTAGTGTCCGAGGGCTCTGAAATCCTCAACATTGTTGTTCCCCCAAAACTGGTCACTGTGGATGAAGAGGAAAGCAAAGAAATGGTGGACAACCTTTCTTATCTGGAGGAGAGCCTTGTTCCTAAAGCGAGCAAAGAGACTCACGACAACGAGCTGCTGTTCACAGGATCAGATACAGAAAGTGGAGACCAGGTCAATCCCTCACCTTCCATACGTACACAAATAATGGATCCACCGGGGGCTCCAGTGGCCAGACCCCCGGTCAGAGGAGCTGCTGGCCATGTGGACTACTTTGAGGCGTTCACCATGATCGATGCTCAGGCTCCAGGAAGTCCTGCTGTGATCGCACAGGGACAGGTAGAGCAAGAGGCTGTGACTGAGATCCAGGACGCTGAGAAACCTGTGGGGTCTGAAGACAACACCACCACAACAAGAACTGTGCATAATGACAAGTCAGACACAATCAGCCTCGAGGAAATCACCAGCGAGCTTCTAGATGAAGTCTTCTATGGCGGTACAGACAACTACCTCATGAAAACTCTCAACAAAGACGACGAATGTGGTGTGCACTCGAGGCTCCCTTCAAAACCGAGCGGTTCAACTTTGTTTGGAAGCCAAGAGGACATCCTGACTCCAATCTTTCTACCAGAAGGACCTCCCAAAATTATTGACCAAATTTTGCTGGAGGAGCCCAAAGCCATGGCCTTTCTTTACACAGACTTATATGAGGAAGCAATCGGCAGTCGGAAAAAAGAAGAGGATACAGAAAGTATGGGGTCTGAGAAGTCTTTCCACAGCAGGCAATCAGACCGGGAAGCCAGGGGATATTTAGAGAAATATGTCCTTATAGATGAGACTCCTGCGTTGGAAGTGGAGCCAGCTGATAAAGAAAAAAGCCCAGAGGAAGGTCCTTGGTTATTGTCCCAGGATTTGTATGATTTTGATGATTTGCTGCAGGAGCCTGAAAAAGGTGAGATGCCAAATTCAGAGGAGGAAATCACAGACTTCTTCAGATCCAGTGCCAATTCGTCTCCCTGTGAGGTAGAGCCTTTCCCTCGGTCGCTCGAAGAGGATGAAACCCAATCAACTACAAAAACTAAAGACAAGACAAAGAAAAATGTCTCCATTAAAGTAGAAAAAGTGGCTAAAATCCCAGTAGCTCCACTTAGCGTCTCAAGCTTCGAGTTTGTCTCAGAGGAACCTGACTGGGGAAGCGCAGATGATCATCCTGCAGCTCTGGGAGAGAAAGATGTCAGTAGAGATCAGGACTTGTGGAAACAAGATTTGGAAATGCAAAAGCCAGTTGCACCTCCCAGGAGAAAAGCAACATACTCTCCAAAAGAATGTCTCGACCTCACACCCCTAACTCGAGTTGACGATATTATGGAGGAAAAAGAAGAGGCTGGTGGAAAGGAACAGAGGGAGGAGGAGAAAGAGACGGCATCACCGGCAGAGACGGCCGACGAGGGAGATGGAGAGGAAACAATGCAACCCTTCTCCAATGATGCTCTATTCAAAAATACCTTAGCTGAAGTGGAGTCCCCACAAACTCAAAGTGTAGAAGATAACAACGAAATAGCTGTTAGAAACACAAACCCAGTTGCAGCTGAGGGGAAAGACACTACAACAGTAGAAGAAGGGAAAGCAAGTGAGACTGAAGCAGCTACCGAACAAACTGAACCAGAAGAAGTAGATATTAAGGCATCAGAATTGGCTAAAAAAGAGGTTAATCCAGAGGGCGATAGGTCGAATGAACTGGCTAAAGATAAAGGACAGTGTGTAATACTTTAACTGAACTACAGTGTGTTCAACAAGTTTATTGTCAAGTGCCTCGCTGATGTGTCCTCATTCAAGGTCTTAAAATCACAGCAGAATTAACCAACAATCAACGGAGGTACGTTCTTGAAAATCCATCTATAAAGAGTGCAAAATAGTTTATAGGTTTTCTAATTGATCAAATATCCAGAGGGGGATATTTTCCTTTCTTTCTACAGGTTAACCCAGTCCTCTGCATTGTGGATGGGTGGCCATAAAGCATGAATCATAGCATGTTGTTTAAAGGGAGTGGTTTGGGTCACGAGTGTGAATAAAAAAGGGTGAGAGTGCATGTGTCGGTGTGACGTTGGTGCAGATCTTCAGCTATAAATAAGCCTCTCTGGCTGTTAACCTGACACCTCGTCTCAGCTAGGAGTCTGTGTACCCTCTTGTAAAGAGTCAAAAAACATGTGTATGTGCACATTCTTTTTCCAAAATCGACATGAATACCTAATTAAAACATTTTAACTGTGTGTATCTGATCCTACATTACACCAAATATCAGGCAAAACACTGATGTTTATGTCCGTGTATAGATGCATTTTTTTGTGTGCCATCAAACAGGGCTGTTTTTAGACTGTACAGTGCAGTATTTCCCCTCCGCATGTGGTCATTAAAGCCGGTTTATGTCAAGCATTATTTGCAGATATGGTTGTCTCTAGGCCGGAATCCAATGGATCCCATCTGGAGCTCAGCAGTGATTCTGTGCCTGCTGACCTTCATTTAATTTATTTATATTTATTTATAAGCACAACACACATTGTAGCCATTTTAAAACAAACATGCAGAGCAGCAATAAGCAATATGACAAATAAAATACAAGTCATGATGGAGATCTTGATAAAAAAAATAATAAAAGATACAATTACAAGTTAGTACACAACAAACCATAAACCATGCAGCACAGAGTTGAAAGACAATGCAATAGAAGATCATACCACATTGTTATAACGTGTTTTTGAATACTCCATACATATATGGTATGTGGTATAAATAAGATATAAAGATAAGTAAAGGTGCAGTACAAGATTGGTATTTTTAATTTGACCGAGTAATTGTTGTGTTTAAAGGTTGTTTTTTTTTTGGACTTTTTATTATCAGTTTAAATAAGCTTTGGTGACATCCAGTGTTAAAAATGAGCATTTCCCGTTTTGTTTTAACTTTTTAAATCACCTTTTTTCCTCCACATCGACAGGTGGCAGCTTTGAGTTCATGGTTTACCATTAGATCATAGACATACAGTAGATAGAGTGGATATGCTAATTCACACAGCTAATAAAAACATTATATTTCGCCAATTTTCCCAACTAAATAGAGTAAACATTTATTTAAATTAAGATGCTAACCAAATATTTTTAACTTAAATAAGATAACTCCCAAGTTTTCGTTTTCTTGCTATTGTCGTATAGCTAGTTAGCTAACATCTCTGTTGCTGTGACAGTAGCATTAGCTGATACTTTAGCTTTGCTAAAAAATAATGTTGCTCGGCATGATTATAGCTGTTTGACATAAAGAGAATATAATAAAACACGGAGGCCTTGTGAGGAAATAGACGTTTTATTGAAAAATAATTAGCTAGCTCGTAAATCAGGTCGGGTTCTAGTTGGTGTATTTCTATGCTAAGTGTCGCTCCTCGGCGCTGTGTTTTACTACATGGGATAAGTTAGCTTTTTGCTAACTCCACAATGGACAATGTCCCCAGTTTTTGTTCGTCAGTGTCTTCTGAAGAAAACGGACCAGAAACCGGCGACAGCTCGTCGACGGAAGATGGATTAGTCGACGCTTTTGGCGACCTGGCTGCCCTCCCGGTCGAGGTTGGCGAGAGAAGACCGACGTGTTTACGGTGCCGGTGAGCTGAATTAAAGTGAAGCTAATGCTAGCTAGCTAACAAGTTAAAGTGGTTGGAAATCCTCCTCCTCCTCCTCCCTTTCTTCTCCTCCTCAAGTAACTGGCATGCTTTAATGAGGGAACAGATTAATGTCGTTACAGAAAAGCTCAAGAACCAGCTGAAACAGAGAGATGGGGGCTTTAGGCTGGGAAGTAAAGGTGCAATCACAGCTTCACGTCTTCAACTTTCCTCCCATGTAGTCGCCCTCAGAAGGTGTGTCTCTGTCCTTTTCTTCCACCACAACCCCTGGAGGTCTCCACATGCCTGTACGTAGTGCAGCATCCTGCAGAGGTAAGTTATAACATGTCAAATAAGACGTGCATGTTCAACACTAGAGACTGTATCAAGCCAATTCTACTTTTTTTCAAAGGAGGGGTTCATTATTGATCAAATATGTCTTAAAACAACAGTCAGGTCAGGTGCACATACAGTACCTGTCAAAAGTTTAGAGTTTTTTTCTTTGTTATTATCATTTTCTCATCATCGTAGAGCCCTACTGTAGATGTCAACACTATAAGATAACACATATGAAATGATGCAGTAAGGGAAACAAGTGTAAACAAAGCAAAATGTATTTTTTATATTATAGATTCTTTAAAATAGCCTTGTTTGCCTTGATGACAGCTTTGCCCACTGTTGGTATTATCTCAATCAGCTACATGTGGTATTCCCATAGGGTGCTGTACTGTATGTCCAATGTAACAGAAACCTGCAAGCAACAATACCACAGACCCAAGCAATCGTGCACTGCACTAGTTGTATTTAATTAAATTGCATTGTTATGTTTGTTTTTTGTCTGGTTGGTTTTACTATTATTCAAACGTGCCAGCTAATGACATTTATTAGCCCATCTTTATTAGAGGCTCATGCTTATGATCCACTATTCTAACCTCCAGTGTACTTTCAGGAGAGCAGAGTACTTCGCACAGTGCCATTACTCGCTGCTTGTTTGCCGCAAGGAAAATGCAATGTCATAGTCGGAAGGAGATTCAATGAGGAAAAGTAAGAAGTATTTCTTGTTAGCACACAACATTCCAACACCATTGTCACTGAATTCTCTAATATATTTAGTTTTTGTCTCCCATTCTCCTGTCAGGCACCCAGAGCTGGCTGCAGTGTGTCGGGACAGCAGGACGCTGATCCTGTACCCAGGCCCCAAATCCCAGAACCTGGAGGAATTGTTGCAATACCAGGAAGTAGGCACAGGAAAATATAATGTGATCATCATAGACGGCACCTGGAGCCAGGCCAAAAACATGTTCCTCAAAAACAGCCTGTTTCACCTGCCGAAACAGGTGTGTATTACTGTGTGGATGAGTAGAGGATGAGGGCAGGTGCCAAGAGAAAAGTTAATTTTGTCAAAAAGAGTTAACGTCTCGCTATGGCCAATTACAGATTAATATGTTAAAATGATCTTTGTTTATCTGCTTAATCACAAAATCTTGCTGACATATAAATGCTCCCACTGCTGGGAAGCTGCTTCACCCACATTAAATGACTCATTTGAACTCAAAGCAAAATAAACAAAATATCTTAAGTGTGAACACTGTGGACTTATCAGCATTTCCTCTTTTCCCTCTTCTTTTTTAAGTAGTGTTTTGGCTAAATGCAATCATAGACCAACTGGGTTTTTTGAAGACACATTTACACTACTGATCACCTTTTGCTTTGGTTTACCAGGTGCAGCTCAATAGGACTCTTTCCAGTCAGTATGTGATCCGCACACAACCCTCCAACATCTGTCTGTCCACGCTGGAATGTGCTGCTGTTGCCCTGTCCATCCTGGAGCAGAATGATGACATCCAAGAGGTGACGTAGTGAATTAATTATGATTATTATATACATTTGGGCAATTACACATCCAGTACATATGGAGCAACATTAGCATTCATTTGGGGTTATGTTTGTGTCCACTTGATGAATGTAAGTTCAATGTTCACTCTAATTTTAGCTCTGACTTGGTCTCTACCATACAGCCTATGGTCTCTACCAACTCCTTAGAAAATATGTGGCTCTTTAAATGCTAAACGCTTCACTATGTTTATCGCTAACTATGTCTGTCTGCTGTTTGGCAGAGGACAGGTAGTGTCCAGTGGGGTTATCAGAGCTTTTTTTGTTGTGCCTGTGTCTATAAACGTGGACGTTAGACTGAACACATACAGTAAAGTCGCAGGCCGTAAAAACAAAACAATCAGCTAAAAGACCTTAAAATGCTCCGTAAAACTGAGTGGAACTGCAGTAAATCTCTTAGGTTAAATACTACAAGCGACCCCTTTCACATACAAGTAGTAATTTGATTCATTGTTAATTATAGCAGCTATGACATTGCAACCAAAACCAAAACCATAATAGATACAATACATAGAAGTGTTTTTCCGAGAGCTTCACTGGACCAAACAGAGTTTGCAATGTAAAAATAAATGCATATGCATCTGTGTGTCCAGGTTCTGCTGAGGCCCCTGAAAGCCCTGTGCTCCTTCCAGCTGCAGCACGGCGCTCAGGTTCATCATAGCAAGGAGCATCTACTGAAGAACGGCATGTACGACAAACCCATGCCCAAGAACAAACGTAAGATAAAAAGGATGGAGAAACTCGTCACTGACCACAACGTGTGCCCAAGATGAGGGAGTGACCGAGCAGAGAAGCTCGACTCGTCTCTGAATACACGGCTGTCTTGTACGCTGCAAAGGACTGTTTCATCAGAGCAGCATGAAGCAGCATCAGGACGCAGACATGGAAACCACTGGACTTTTTGGGACTTTTTATTTTATTTTTATTATTGGTAATACACTTAATTTATATATTTGTCATTAATTTTAAATAAATTAATGACAAATTAAAGTTGTTGTTTAAATGTCATGGTGTGACAAAATCAGGTTTCATTGTTTTAAAAATAATTTACACTGGTCCTCCCTGCATTTTATAAACACTATGGGGGCTTTACATATCTGGAAGGGCTGATGTTTAATCTTTATTCAGATATGTTACAAAATAAAATAAAACTTTAAAACATGTTATATTTCATGAAAATACCAGACACGGCAGCAGGAAACAAGTGACAATTGAGAATTTTATTGTACTGCATGTAAGGTCAGGATGATTGTTGAGGATGTGAGCACTTTCCAAATACAGTAAGGTATTAGCTGTAATGTTTTTTAAATACATGTCATTATTGTAGTTGCAGGACTACAATGATTTTTTTATTAGATATTACACAGAAGAAACTGAAGTAAATCTGACTGCATAGGGTACTCTATAATAACATTATACAATAACAATATACATGGTTAATAAATCTTATGTTAGGTCTCAAAGTATCAGATGCTGAGAACTGAATCAAACAAGTTATAGCTGCAATAAAAAGAAAAGAAACTGAAGTTATAACTTTGAACTGATTAATTGTAAGCCAGGCAAGTAAAGCCGTTTAGTGCTACTTTTCAACGTGGTCGTGGGTTGAGGATCCTATGCAGATTGAATTATTTAAAATGTACACACGTTACCTCCTGTAAAGAATAATTAAACATTGTTTCAGCTTCTCATTCTACTTTCAAGTTCCTTCAAAAATAATTATGGGACGCATTGGGCTGCAAAGAGGACATTTCAGAGTAATAAAGTAAGATTTTCTTTTTCTCCCAAAAAACATTTTCAGAAATGTTGAAATACTAGCATGGTATGTTTTTCAGTGTATAGAAAAAAAAGCTTATATACACATATGCTCTAGTGATCCCTCAAATGGAGTCAAATGTGTACTGTGAGTTACCTATACAGCTGTAAAAATGTATGATTTTGCATGATTCTCTTGCATCTGTTTAAATGCATTCAGGGGTAAAATAAATTCAGTTCCTATGACTATTAAACACGTATAAAACCACATATCATACAAAATAATTCTTAATGTAGATGAAATAATGTACCATCCTGACAACAAAATGCCAGGGGGAGTAAAAGACAAGGTGCTGAATTAATAGAAAGAATGTTAAAATAAAGTGCATAAAGAAAATATCAGTAGATAATTAAATAAAGACAGTAAAAGCAGCCAACCATCTGTCTTTACAGCTTTTTAATGGTCTGCAAATACTGCTTGTATTCTTTATGAAAAACAGAAAAAATAGGCGTTTTATTGGTGAATTTACATGTATATATATATATATATATATATATATATATATATGAAACGTGTTATATACATTCATTAATTCAGTTGACAGTATTTTGTAACATGCCTTGATGTTGTCTTTAGCTGAAGAGCTGCGCATGCGAGTTTGGGGTCGGCCCCGGTCGTTCCGCCATCTTTGTCGGCTGCCTATTGTTCACTCTGGAGCTAACATCGGCGGTTAATCAGTTCATACTGCGCAATAAAATAACTTGACGGTGTCACAGGCAGCTGCCTGCGACAGTCGTGGATTTGCTCTCAGGGTTGCGACTTGTTCTCGGCCAGCAAGTTAAACAGAATGGACGATGACCAGCCCAAAACCCTGTAAGTGTGTGTGTCTGCGTTACCGTTAGCTAACCGCTTGTGTCCGTCACGTAGCTAATTTAGCATTGATGCAGCGTATTCCATTTCCAAAACGGAGATTTTGGACCTCATACTCAATTAAAAATCCATTTACTATGTATGTATGTGTATGTTTTTAACCTAATGCGATTGATTAATATCTAAACGCGTCGTAATCATCTATCATCTGGTAAATTCGGCTCATTCGTTAACGCTAACTAATTCCAGAAATGGCTCAAATTAACGTGTCGGTTCACACCAATTACCAAAGAAAATTGAATTATTATTCAAATAAATGCTGTGTGTAGTGTTCGGTGTACGCCGAATGCAGAAGTGACTTGCACAGATTAGCCATATGTATCGGAGCCTGTTCTACGGTGCAAGTAAGTCTGACGATGAACAGGAGAACACTGAATTGCCTGATTTTTCTATGGAGTTTGGTGTGCCATCATCACCTCCATAACGTTTCATGGGCGATAAAATCATTATTGCACAGGCCTAGGGACCTACTTGTATGGGTACTTGTGTTACCAGTACCCTCGCCAAACATAAGCTAATGCTGATGTTAATTTGGATAAAGGGTTATTTTAATTATCTGGGTGAGATTACCTTACATCTATTTAAAGCCTGCAGTGTTGTTAGACACGGTCAGCAGAAGACGTTTCAATAATGTTAGATGTCCCTAGTTGCACCCTGTTTTTATTATATTAATACTGACTCCAGAATATTTTCTATTAATGGCCTTGTGATTTCATTGTTTTAAGACATTTACTTGACTCCTGAAGGTGAACTTCAAATCTGGTTATTGCTGGGTGTTGGTATCTATTTTTTTATGGTGTGTGTGTGTGTGTGGTTTTTGCATTTACACATACACAAGTCTTTTATGGTGATATTTCATGGGATTATGGATTTTTTTCAAATGCTTCTTTTAGTTGTATGTTACAACCCAAACGCACTACAGGAAAAAGAAGAAATTTAACCCCATTTTAATTGGGCAGGTAAAGCCATTTATGTTTTTAGAGGCAAACTTGGGTAAATCAATACAAATGCAACACAATTCGAAAGGATTAGTTGAGCTAATCTACTTGTACCTTTCCAAACAAAATACCACTCTTTTACCTGGTGATCTCGGCATGTTTGTGAACATAAACAATCTACAAACCCGGCCCCAGAGCTGCTGAGCAATTTAACTTAATGTTTATGTCCTGGGCTGGATTTTTCCATATAATCACAATAGTAATAGTTGGAGGAAAAGCTCGACCCTGCTTCAGCACCTGCACAAGATGTCAAATCTCCAGTTACACCACAAAACACTAATGACTACAGTCTGTGTCTTCTGTCCATCGTAGGTATGTGGGGAATCTGTCCCGGGACGTGACGGAGGCCCTCATCTTGGAGCTGTTTGGCCAGATTGGACCCTGCAAGAGCTGTAAAATGATAGTAGATGTAAGTTAATTTGCCCCCCCTGCCTGAGAGGATAATTTGGCTACAATGGGCACAAATATCTTGTTGAATATTGCACCTTACACCATCTCAGCTCATCTTATTTTTTTATATATATATATATATATATATACTTATACTTATACTGTCTCCTACTGTGTATTGCAACTGTTGCACAACAATTTCCCTCGGGATAAATAAAGTTTTATCTTATCTTATCTGGCAGTACAATGTAAGGACAACTGTCGTACAATGTAGGAGAAATAATTAATCGAGACTTTGCTTCCCGACTTTATGACCTGATTTCGTCGCCTCCTCTGAGGTTCATCCTGTTGATCAACAGCTATTTTCCAGCGTCCAGGTTTATTTTGGCCTCCCATTTAAGACCAAACTATAATGCTGTCATTATGCTGAAACTGAAATTAAATTAGATATTTTTTGTCTGCGACATCATGCATATCTTCTCTGTAAATCACATATCTTGTGTTCTCCTTTGAGAAATCAGATACCGAAAGGGAGAAATTTTTATAAAGATGGACTTATTGACGCTGAAAACCTGTGTAGACCTACTTTTTTCCACACAGTAAATTGATCAGGAATTGATAAGTATCAATAAATTCCCATCCCTATTTATGAGGGCCCCCCCTATTTTTGCATTAATTCAATCCTTATCCTTATTTCAATACAGCCAATCAAATCTTGCGTGGAAAAGTGTACCGCTAACTTTTTAAAGTTTGTAGGCTAGTTAGCTAATTGGCTGCTCAGCTGCAGCACACAGCATGTAAACATAGCTGCGAATGTCACTTTGACCTGTTTAGACTCCGGTGTGGTCCGAACTCTTCAATAACTAACAGCGTGTTAGTTATTGTGCAAGTTTGTTCACCTTGTCTCACGTTCTCTGTGGTGTAACTCGATCAAACACCGGCACGCCTCCTCCAGCCAGCTGAGACAAAAAGGATTTTTTTCTTCTTCTTTTTTTTCCTTTTTTAATAATCAAAAACATTTAACAATACATGTGATTTTAATATTTGTGTTTCCTGTCCACTCCAGACAGCAGGTCATGATCCGTACTGCTTTGTGGAGTTCTATGAGCATAGACATGCCACTGCCACAATCGCAGCAATGAATGGTCGGAAAATACTGGGTAAGGTAAGCTATCATATCTCCTGGGTGAGTCCACTATGGCGAGGCTGGGTGGGCAGGGTTGAAATGAAGCGGCTGGAAAAACTTGTATCTTTTTTAGACCTTATCTTACTTCCCTGTTCCTGCTCCACTTCACTTAATTTGCTTTATTCCCCTGTGCACATTATTCTTCTTTGCACAGTCTGAAGTGACCACTTTGATCTCTGTCATGTTACTGCTGTGAACTATATGAATCTTTTAAAACATAATGTCTAAATACTCCAAAATGTGATCTTTTGGTTTTGTTTGTAATTGTTTCCTGGTTTCTTGCTTTCTTGTGGTATTAACACAATTCTGTAGATAGTCCATCAGGTGATTTTGATTTAAATAGACGAAAGCCATGATGGATTAAAAATAATCAGTCAATAAATGACCAGATTGTTATAGTGTATTTTGCCTTTTTCTGTTTTCCTCTTCACAGTTGTAGGTGTAGAAGGCAAAACAATAGTGGAAAAGTGATTTTGCATTTTAATTTATAAATATTGCAGATATTTAATTTATACCCATTCTTATGCTGTGAACGGGCACAGAAGCTATGCATTTTCTAATGATATCTATTTTTAGCAATATGGCTATCATCGCACATTGTTTGGTTTATAGTAGAATAGTGAAAAAAGTTGACACATTGAGATGTCTTGTTTTGTCTGACCAGGAGTTCAAAACCCAAGAATGTTTAGTTTAATATTATAGAAAACTAAAACCAGCGAATATCCACACTGTAATGGCTGAAACCAGTGATTTCCGCCATTTTTTTCTTACAAAATTAGTTGATTATCAGAATAGTTGGTGAATGAACTGGCTTTTTTAAGAGTTTAGACATTTTACATTTAGCTATTAGGTTATGAAAGCATTTATAAAAAATAAAAAATAAAAAAAAAGCCTCAATTGTCTTTCCTTATGTTGGTGTCAGTCGTCACCACACTGCTACAACAAAGACTGAACATCACAGGCTTTAACGGACGCATCTTTTGCAGGCTGTGGCATTATATTACAATACAGGCATACTTAATAAACCAATATCTTAAATTGTGTATTCACACAGGTGTTAACAAAGTGCTGTTTGGGTATTTTATTGCCACTTAATGCACCATGCTGTCTGTTTTTTAATTCAGAATTTCCTTAAGTGAGTTTGCCATCTGTTGATTGATTTTAACATGGCCCTGCTGTGTAATCATGCTACATGTAACATTCTTTGATCTACTTTAATTGATGCTCTTCTGTCGCCTTACATCTTTACTGCTATGTGTTCTTTTGCAAAGTTATTTCCACATAGAATCCACATAAGAGCAACTTCAAGAGAAATACATTCAGTTGAAAATATTTTATCCTCAACAGGTATTGAAGGACCATTTGAGGAGTATAACAAG
Source organism: Bovichtus variegatus (assembly GCA_943593645.1). NCBI lineage: Eukaryota > Metazoa > Chordata > Actinopteri > Perciformes > Bovichtidae > Bovichtus > Bovichtus variegatus. Next base: position 7,458,560 of record CALSCE010010647.1, read on the forward strand.
TTCGTAAAAATCACTTGTTTGTAAGTCCCTTGTTATTTGGACCTTACTTCCTACAGTTTTTCTCCAAATTTTTTACTGAGACTGAAATGTTCCTGATTATGAAGGTGAAATCTTGATATCCCTTTTTATATTCTCCTGTATTTTACTGTTTTTTTAATTTATTTTAATTTTTTTAAAGTAATGCAAAGGTATGTAAACTTAGATAATAGCAATGGATAAATACATTTGTAGTGGTGGTTTAAAAACCTACGTCTGGCATACAAAGACCACCGTATTTATATATAAAAAAAAATAATAATAATAATTCTCAATCACAAAATCTAAAAGTAAAACTGGTGTGTGACAAAACCTCTAATCAAAGAAAAAGAAACTTCCTCTCTTCTGAAAGCGTACTTAATTTCTCACCTTTTTATTTTCTCTTCCTCCGCTCTCGACATCTGTCTCTCTTGCAGGAGGTCAAGGTCAACTGGGCCACGACACCAACCAGCCAAAAGAAAGACACAAGCAGTAAGTAGCTAATTAAAGTATCATGGTTTAATCCTGGAAAATGGTTTCTTCTTCAAGAAGTTTCAACGTAGAAAATATTGTCACTCTTTCCATGTACAATACTCAATATTCAGGGGAACACAATTGCTTTCCTTCAGTGCTACAGTAATGCACACTAAAACATTTTTGTTTGTTTTTTATTTTTGTTGTGTGCTAAACATCTGGCACATTCCTCATGAGATTACAAGACTGCTATTTAACAAAACCTACACAAAAAAACTAAATGGAAATAAATAAATAACCACATTATAAAGTACTTCTATATTATTCAAAATAACAAATGGACTATACACTGAAAAAAAGTGCTACATGCCAACTGTAATAAGTAATCACTTAATAATACTACCTACAATAATAAAATGGAAAACATAAAAAACGGCCACAGGAGTTGTTCCATTAGCAGCCATTTTAGTAATTATTTTAGTAAATAAAGTTCTTGTAGTCGGACGAACCAGTCGGGTCGGGAATGTTTTTATCATTGACACACTTATATTACACATCTATGTTTTTACTGTGTTAAATTCTTGTTTGTATGAACTACATTGTGAATGTATGTTTTGTTTATTTTTAGGTCACTTCCATGTCTTTGTTGGAGATCTTAGTCCTGAAATCACCACAGATGACATAAAAGCAGCTTTTGCTCCATTTGGGAAAATATCGTAAGTGTATTCTCATTATCATTATCAGTGTGTGTGTGTGTGTGTAATTCTATATTTTTATTTAATTTGATTCTATATTGCCTATTGAGATCAGACAGGCATTGGCATCTTTTAAATCCTCTTTCTTTTATGGTAAATGTTTCTGAATATGATATGTTGCTGGGTCTTATCATCTCACTCTTGTCATTGTTTTTATTTATTTATTTTCTATCCCCCTGTATTTTATGATCCCTTTATCTGCAGTTTTTTCTTTCCTGTAACCCTGTTAATAAAAGTGGTATATTAATAAAAATGTATTATATGAAATCATTTTTTTTAATGTCAACAAATCCAATGAAATGACCAAAACCAGTAATGTGTTAGTTTGTCCCTCAATATTGTCTGGTAAACTCACTGGTTTCTACTGAGGGCGTAAACGGCTCACAAATATATAGTTTATTTTTTATGTCACCGCGCCGACCGCTTTCGAGTTTGTCCTTACGTCCCATCCTCGTGAACGCCATATCTCAGGAATGCCTTAAGGGAATTTCTTCAAATTTGGCACAAACGTCCACTTGTACTCAAGGATGAACTGATTAGACTTTGGTGGTCAAAGGCCAGTGTGACCTCACAAAACACGTTTTGGTTTAACTCGAAAATTCATGCTAATTATGACAATTTCACACAAATATCTAGTAGGATAAAATGAGGAAGGGATGACATTCTGGACAGACATTAATGTAAACTGCATCCTGGCTGGTTGGTGGAGACATACAACCGCGAGGCAGTAATTCTAGTTAAAAAAGGTTGAGTTATGTAGTTTAAAATAAATTTAAAAAATTTAAGCAAACATTACTCTAAACAGAAGCAAATAGTGCATTTGTTGTGGGACTATTTTCAGCAGTGGATTAATCCACATTTTGTGGTCTAGAGAGTGTTTAGGGAAGCAGCACAGTGTATGTGGGATGAGTCAAAATGAACGTGTGTGTGTGTGTGTGTGTGTGTGTGTGTGTGTGTGTGTGTGTGTG
>CALSCE010010647.1:7460781-7485841 GCA_943593645.1 Bovichtus variegatus
TGTGTGTGTGTGTGTGTGTGTGTGTGTGTGTGTGTGTGTGTGTGTGTTCATGGTAAAGAAGTAACTTGTAACCCAGTACAACAGTGTGGCTCTTGATGTGTTTTTAATAGTTTTTTAAAAAAAAAATTTTAACAATAGAGCTTCAAGGCACAGGAAGAAGATCTATCAGGCTTTGATGCATACACGTATACTTGTTAGTGGTTACATTCAGTGTTTTTTGTTTTTTCAGCGGATTTGTTGACCATAAGAAGAATATTAAAGTCTAATCCCTGCATTTAGTGTCATTAAAACATGCTATAGTATGTCATAAGAAATGCTACTTTGCAGTGTACATACACACCCAAAACCCTTCCATATATATACAACTTTAATAATGGTAACAATGATAATATCATGAATTTAATATCATAAACTCAAATTTCTTGTCTAACTGTGTTTTTATATTTGTGCACAGGGATTGTCGAGTGGTGAAAGACATGGCCACAGGTAAATCTAAAGGCTATGGCTTTGTCTCCTTCTTCAACAAATGGGTAAGTGTGCCAGTAATGCCCATGTGTTAGAGGACTGAGAAAACATTAGCTGGTTCTGATTGTTGACTCAGTTGAAGCTCAGGGTTTACATACAGTGAGATGTTATGTGTTTGGTGTCGGTGACTCAGGAGTTTGCATGTTATTCTTTGTATAATCAGGATGCGGAGAATGCCATACAGCAGATGGGAGGACAGTGGTTGGGAGGAAGGCAGATCAGGACCAACTGGGCCACAAGGAAGCCTGCTCCTAAAACTACAAATGAGAGTAAGTGTACTGTAATTAAATTAAAGACAAATCGACGGACTATCTTGGCTCTTTGGTTTGCAAAGTTTTTCCAGACTTTCTGAAGCACCTGACGACGTAAAATGACAGATTTTTCCATTTTATATTTATTTCCTTCTGTGCATCACCGGTACAGGACCAATGAACACTTTAAAAGCCAAAACTTAGGTGCCTAAAGAATGTAAATCTATAAATTTAGATTTTTAAATCAGCACTTACAGTAGAAGCACACAGTTGTATTATAAGAGAAATATTTTGAGTAAAGACATTCAATTAAAACTGCTCTAATTCTTTCTTTTAGCCACCAATACCAAGCAGCTATCTTTTGATGAAGTGGTCAACCAGTCCAGCCCCAGCAACTGCACCGTCTACTGCGGGGGAGTCACAACAGGCCTCACGGGTGAGTTGCACCATAAAATTAAGCTTCAGGGTTAGATGTAGAAATGTACCTCCATTTAGAGGTACTACTTGTACATGTGAATATTAACAGTTTAATTTTGTTTTTCTTCATAGAGCAAACCATGAGACAGACCTTCTCACCTTTCGGCCAAATAATGGAAATCCGTGTTTTCCCAGACAAAGGCTACTCATTTGTGAGGTAAGCTGCCTTTCTGGTTGACCTGTCAAACAATAACTGAACCTCACATATGTTCATGAGGACTTGATATCTGATCTCTTTTCTGTGTGCAGGTTCAACTCCCATGAAGCAGCAGCTCATGCCATTGTCTCTGTTAATGGCACATCCATAGAGGGCTATGTTGTTAAGTGTTATTGGGGCAAAGAAACAACAGACATGGTCAGCCCCATACAGCAGGTACAGATGCCACAGGTAAGCACCAGGATTATCCCCAACACAACATTTAGTTTGTCTTTAATCCCCACCCTGCACTACTTGCCTTAAATGAAATCCCTGCTGGACTGCTACACTGCTTGTTCATTTCACTGTGGTGCAATGTGATACTCTGCCTCTTAAAATATGATTCTGCACGTCAGCAGAACACGGTGAGCTTCGCAGCGCAGCCCTACAGTCAGTGGGGCCAGTGGTACAGCAACACAGCTGCCCAGCAGATTGGTCAGTATGTGCCCAATGGATGGCAGGTGCCGAGCTACGGAGTCTACGGACAGACCTGGGATCAGCAGGGCTACAAGTGAGTACCAGAGATGACTGGAGCAAACATCCTTTTGTTTAAACCTTGTTTTCATGCAGCCATCTTGTCTTCTTTCCACTCCATGAACCAGTTTGTCTCTTGCTCTGCCAGTCGCTATCACCACGGCAACACCAAATGGGTGTTATTGGGTCGTATCGTGCTTTAGTCATTAGGTACCGCCTAAAGCTTAAATGGCCTTATATTCTGTTACAAGTAAAAGTCCTGCAAAGTCCTAGGACCTTAAAAATTTAGTTAAAGTACTAAAAGTGAAAGTACTCAATACGCAAACTGTCCCATTTCAGAACAATATACATACATGCATGCATACTTCTGGAAAAATAACTTGTAACTACAGTTGTCAAATAAATATAGTGGAGTAAAAAGTGCAATATTTGCCTCAAAGATTTTGTGGAGCAGAAGTATAAAGTAGCAAATACTCAAGTAAAGTACAAGTATCTCAACATTGTACTTAAGAACAGTACTTGAGTAAATGTAGTTAGTTGTATTCCACCACCGCAAATGTGTAATATCAGGATAAAATCTGAATGCAATTTAATACATACATTTATTCTTAGTGACATATTTGCGCCTCAGTTGGCCTGATCACAAATCTGATCCATCTGGGCTGCACGTGAATCCTCCCTGATCCAGTCCAGAGGGTGGTGCTAATGCAGTTACAGGATCAGATTAACGCTACAACAGCTTTTGTTAGCATTTGTCTAACTGAATTGTTTCCGTCTGCCGTTACAGTCACTTACATGCTGGTGCCGGATGGACGGGTGTGGGTGCCGTGAGCAACGGCGGCATGGTGGAGCCCGGGCAGGGAGTCAACGGGACGGTGCTAACCAACCAGGCTGGCATGAGCACTGCTGGCTACCACACCCACTGATCACTGATCACAGTCGCCCTCTCTGAAGTCTCTGAGGCCACAAGGATGATAGTCTGCTGGGGGACGGAGTGCATTAGATGTACTCTGTCTGAATCCACACAAAGTTATTCTGTTAGAGAGGCTGGTACGCCATTTTATCAACCTTAACCAGCCCATAACTTCACCCACTGCCCAAATCTTCAAGTGTAAAGAAAACAATCCACTCCAGAACACTTTTAAAACACTTTTAAAACAGCTAACTGCTAATGCACCTTTGCATTCCTGGGCCCATTTTATTGTTTGGCGTATTTTTGTAATGCCTGCAGATAACTGGCCAAATGTAAATGATACGACCGTGTCAAGATATTTCTAACACAGCCACATTTTAGTTTAAAAGGAAGATCAAGTAATAGTAAAATACCAGGTTTTGTTTGTTTTTAGCCCCTCAGAGCCAAAGAGCAAGGGCATAATTTTATACCAATGTTCAACAATCATACAGGGAGAAGAGGCTACCAACTTTGCCACAGAAAGCACTCAATAGTCCATAGTATGTAGAGTTGTTGAGTAACGGGTGCCATTTTTCTTTTCTTTTCTTTTCTCAATTGGAACCTCTCGCTCTCACTTCTCAAGTCTGTCCACCGGTTACTAAAGTGAAAAACAAGTCCAAGCAAGTTCTCAGGGTGTTGTCAAGTCATTCTGTGAAATGTAGGAAATCACTGAGTAGAAAAAGTAGGCAGGTTGAGGGGAAAAAGGAAACCACAAACCAAGTAAACATTCAGCGCTCCTTCACTTTCATCTCCCGGGACGGACTGAAGAGAGTCTGTGGATAAGAAATGTGTGTGTGCTTGCGTGTGTGCATGAACTGATGCTTTTACACACAAGAACAATGTCCAGTTAATCTCCCCCTGAAACAGAAAGGACTACGCCATCTTTCTTTTCTTTTCTTTTTTTTTTTTTTTTTTTTTTTTTGCAACAGGTGAAATAGTGTCATTTTCTTTCCTTTTTTTGTTTTGAGCAACTTTAAAATGCTGACATTGTATAAAGAGCCTTTTTTTGTGTGTTTCATTTCGGGACTGTCTTATAAAGAAATGTTGCAGTGACACCATCCAAATCATGTGACACGTGAGACTTTTTATGTTTGTTTGTAAAACTGTCAACTTTATTTTTTAAATTAGAGTTTCAATATCTCAAATAAACCAATTGCAGGGATTACTGCCACTCTTACCTTACTTATAGGCAGACAAATATTGCACAAATACTTAAGGTTATCTTCTCACAAAATTTGAATTACTAGGTTTTTTTGTTTTTTTTTTTAAATGTTTTTGCATTCCACTTTATTTTGTCTGTTTTTATGTAAATAACCAAACGGTCTGTTCATTGTACTGAATCTGTATAAAGACAACATGTTAATTAAGGAAGCGAGCGTGCTTCTGGTTGGGCTAACGGACTTCATAAACAGCTGTTTTACAGTAGCATCCCTGTCCAGTGTACAGTAGAGACGGTGCAACATTTGATTCTTCCAGAGGCTCGGACGACAAGCAGCATTGCTATGCAATGCAAAAGCCTTTCTATTGGCGAGTAAAACATAATTTAAGTTATTCTGTCTTAAACCTAAATAACAATTGTTTTTATAGATTAAGAAACAACCTTATAAGGATCAGATTTTTGCACTGTGGCCAGCATCATTTTTAATATAGTTGAAAAATCCATTGTGTTGCCTTATTATCAGTGAGTTACTTTTTAATTTAACCAAAAATCATCCAAGAGTAGGCGGTGCCTAAGAATGTTTAAAAATTATGTTTTGGCAAGGAAAGTTCTGTTGATGCTTCAGTAACATGGTTTGACTTTTTGCTTTGTCCCATTAAAATGCTGATGCTTCAAACAGCTCCCAGTTACACTGTTGCATCTTGTCTTTAAAACCAGGGGGGACGTGTCGAGGAGGGTCGACTTTTATTCACAGTACACTCCTGTAGCCATTTTTTCATCAGTTTGGTCTAACATTATTTTGAATTGTCCGACCAAAAGTTGGATATTCTTATTTTTTAAAAATTATATATGACAAAAAGAAACCACAAATCTTCACATTTGAGAGGTTGAACCAGAACGCTATTTTGCCTATAGACTGACTGAAAATACCAACACGTTCTAAAAATATTTTGCCGATTCGTTTTCTGCCAATCGAGTACTGGGTTAATCAACTAATGGTTCCAGCTCTAATATTGTACAACTCACTAATATTTGCCACTAAGGTCATGTCCTTTATTTATTAAATGCTTTATAGGATGATTCCTGTATGTTTATGTATGTAGAGCTAAGATGATAGATCATTTTTTTAATTAAGTTATTTTTTATTAAGCAAAAATGACACCGGTTTCAGCATCTAAAAAGTGAGCATGTGCCGCTTTTTAAAAATGAATATCTTAAGGTTTTGGACTTCAGGTAGGACAAAATTATTATTTGAAGACATCAACTTGTGCTCAGGAAGACTGAACAATATTTTCTGTCATTTTATAGGCTGAACAATTAATCAATAATCCCAAAAACACTTTGAGAATAATTTACTGAGAGAATAATTGCCCCATCTTTACTTATTTCAGGTGGTGGGTTTAACTAAATACATAAGGTACTGCACACTGTAATGTGTTTTTTGAGCTATAAACTAAATATGTTGATTGTACTGTTAATATTGAAATTCCTTATTAAATTTATAAAAATCTGCATTTCATGGGTTGAACATTTCGAGTATAAGGGAAAAAATAGGATTTTTTTTTGTTTGCATTCGAGAATAAAGTCAAACTTTGAAAAATACGTAAACATAGTACGAGTGCGAAAACATTTTTTTGCATATTGCAAATTAAGTCGAAATGTTGAGGATAAAGTCGAAATCTTCTGGCATTCGTGCAAATACTGAAAGTTGACTTTATTCTCTACATTTTAACTTTATTCTCGAAATCAAATAAAAAATGTTCCTCTCATTTTCCCCCCCATTAAGCCTGGCCCTTATAACTGTTTTTAAACCAGCCATGAAGTCCAATGCTTACGTATGTAATGAAAGTTATATAAAAATGTCATTATCCTCTAATCAGCACTACTGAGCAACTACAGCCACACATTTGCTATATCCATAAACACTTATAATAATTCAAATGCAGTTGGAGTTGGCGCAATAATATATATATATATATATATATATATATAAATATATATATAAAGAGAGCGTGTTTATTATTTGTATAAAGGCCAAAGTCAACAAGAAAAGACCTGAAAACGAATCTAAACTAAAGCATCTGCCCGACATGAACTACACCTCCCATGATTCAGCGCTCCCAGAAAGGCCGCCCCCCTTTTTCTCCCACGTGATCGTCTTTGACCAATGGGGAGTGTCGTTACAGGCGCAATGCGGCTGTCGGGATGTAAGGAGGAATGGCGACGGTCGAGACGGTTTTGGAGGCCAGAGTCGACCTGAATTTGACCAAACAGAAGCCGAACACAGGTAATTTAAACATTTGCTTCTAAAAACACAGACAGTAAGATAACTGTGGCTCCGGTGCTGTGTTTACAGCGAGGTGGAGCAGCATTTTAACACATGCATGATACATTTGAAGCATTACAAAGCATTTGAACTGTGTCAAATTGTTAGCAAAACTTAAGAAAGCAATATGATTTTAAATAAAGTTTAATATTGCAGTTTTTATTTTGTAAGTCTTAATTACTTTTACTTAACTTTACACGCACTGTATGATACATGCATGTGACTTTATACTACTGCCATACTGATATAATACTTGTACTGTTATATACATATTCTACCACACTGGCTCCACCTGGTTTCTTACTTCAACCTGTTTATTTATTTTATTTATTACTACATGCTCATACCTGCAGACATCACAGTATATATATATATATATATATACATACATATATATTTGTATATATACATATATATTTGTACATATATGTATATATACATATATTTGTATGTATATATACATATATTTGTATATTTATATGTATATATATTTGTGTATATATATATATGTATATATATATATATATATATATGTATATATATTTGTATATATATATTTGTGTATATATACACAGTGTTGGGGAGTAGTAAAATACATGTAATTAAACTAGTAGTTTAATGACATTTTGTAGTAACCTTGCTGGTAGTTCAACTGCGTTCATATTTGCAAATTGATTGCAGTAGTTAAATGACTTTTTTTGCCATTTGTTGTATGGTTACTTACTAAACCTACAAAACTAGGAGAGCTAAAAAAATAAAAATAACTATAGGCCCATTATCTTTATTGTGACCAGTGTTCAAGCTAAGGACTCTTTTAGTTTTTTGGACCAGTTTTTGACCTGCTTAAGTCGGTCAAACTGTCTAAAAAGGTGCATAGATAAAACAATTTAATGGGATGACCTGGGAACAAGTGGACATTTCTTTTGAATAAATTCGATTGAGTGGCATTTTATTCTGGCATGTAACTTTTTTGTATAATATTTTGTTATAATTTTGTATCAGATGTACATTGTCAATTTAATATATATACATTCACACACAACATTTTCTGTGGAATACTTTTATAAAGACATTAAAGAACTTGAACTTCATAATATGTATTCTTATATAAGGTTTGTCAACATTTCCTAAAATCTTCATTCTTCTTATGTTTCTTTTCCCCATTTAATCCAGGTTTGAATCCCTCCACTTCCAACTAGTTATAGAGTCCCAAAATGGAAACTGAAGTAACGGTGTCCTCTTCAGTGAGCGTGGTCTCATCCTCCGCTCCCTACACTTCGCCCGCTCAGGCCAACCTGGCAGCAAAGCAGAGAGACTGCAGAAAAACCACATCTGCAACCCCTGCCTTTCTCTCCAACCTGGGGAGGGCCACCCTGCGGGGGATTCGCAAGTGTCCGCAGTGTGGCGTCTACAACGGCACCCGTGGGCTCAGCTGCAAGAACAAAGCATGTGGGATTTCCCTCAGAAATGCTTCTTCAACAGCGGGCAGGAGCAGCAAGAAATGTCCGGTGGAGGTGGTGAAAGTGATAATAGACAGTGAGGAGAGGGTGGGGAAAGAGCGTGACGGGGGAGAAGGAGTCCTGGCTGGCTGCTCAGGTGGAGGAGTGCAGGTGTTTTCAGTGTGTCATGGAGGAAGAGGAGCCACAGCGACGCATTTGGGCTTTGTTGAACTCGTCCCCACTGATACGGCTATAGCGACAGGTGACGGCGCCACCCTGCTAACCCGCATCAACCTGGGACGCTGCTTTTTGCCATCATGCAGGCAGAGTCAAAGGTCAAACCAGGGCGAGACAGAATCAGCGGTGGCCAGTTCAAAACAATCCTCAGACAGCCTCTGCATCCACATCAAGCAGGCGATAGAGTGTCGGAGCCGTGCGACGCCGCTGACCTTGAAGAGCTCCGTCCTGGAGGGTTTGCAGGCCTCCATTCAAGCCAGGGAGGAGCTGTGGAGGCTGGCCACAGAGTCTCCGGGCCCCCTGGTGCAGCGCGTTGCAAAAGACACCCTGGTGGTGAAGTGCCACACAGATTCCCAGCATCCTCTGGGGCTGCTGCATCTCACTGTAGGTGCAGGTGGGCTGCCGGAGGTTTTAAAGAGCGAGAAAAAGGTCAGAGAGCAGCAGCAGCAGCAGCAACAGCACGCCGTCTTTCACTGTGCCTGTCAGGTTAGCGGCAGCAGGAGAAGTAAACCTGGCGTTGATGGAGGAGGTGGAGCATCCGGCAACTCTCATCCTCCACCTGCCAGCTCTGTCACGTCACAGCCCTGTCTTCACTTCTACGCCTGCGTGTGCGCCTTTGCAAGCGACGAAAAACTGGCGTCAGAGTTTGCTGCTTTCATCAACTACACCCCCAGTGGTACAGTAACTTAGAGTAACTTACAGTCACAGTTTTCTTCTGCCAGTTTCAACCCATTTTAAAGGAATAGTTCGTAGGGGTGTAACACTACATCAATATGGACCGATGTATCGATTCAATGATCAACAATCCAACACCATCAATGCAAAGCGAAAACATCGATACACATCTTTAAGATTTTGAAATCCACACGACATGCCTGTGTCAACATTTCCATCCAAGCGCACCTCCTTCCTAAACATTTGCTACACATGATAAATGTGGCACTTTATAGTGAACAGGAGGTGTTTTTTTCCCCCCCCCCCCGATTGTTTTTCATTTAAAATGTCTTGAAGAGCCCAGTAATAAAATCGTCAAATCATATTTTATATGCTTTTTGTGAGTTGATATGACTGTACCTGATTGCGTTAAATGGGCATATGATATCGTCCCATATCGATTGCAGGCCCCTGAATTAAATCAAATCAAACTCATATTGTGGCAGACTTTGTGATATCAGCAAATATCACATAGTTGTCCAAAGAGTTAATATAATATCGTGTTGTGATGAAACCTGTGATTCACACCCCTAATATGACATGACAACAATGACATTTTGGAGAAACTTGCAGAGTTAGATGAGTCTCCACTGGTTGTGTACCTAATAAACTGGCAACTGAATGTATTTACTTCCAACCCTAACGCTCATAGGATCCCCAGCCTGATCTACAAATCAAGGTCTCAAATATGAATTAAAAAACGTGAAAAAGATAAACAACCAAATCAAAGATTGTTAACACCATTGACTTCTACCCTGAGATAATCCACAGAAAGACTCTTAGAGGTAAAACTTTTAAACAATTACTTGATTAAGTTATTAGATGTTGGACAGAAAATGAATTATGTACTATTCTGTTAATCATTTGGACAGAGCTAGGCTATCCAGTCTTTATACTAAGCTAAGATAATTGTCTCTCAGCAAGAAACAAACAAGAAAATAAGAAATATTTCCCAAAACATCAAACTATTCCTTTAATGCAATATTTAGTTAAATATGTTGTGTTGCTTATAATCTCTTTCTTCAATGCTTTTTTTTTTTTTTTTTTTTTTTTCAGGTGTGCAGCAAAGCGCCACCAGTAGAGTAATTAGTCCCAGTGAGAAACCTCTGCAACAGGCCGAACCCATCAACTCTCATCATAAAACTAAGAAACTTCGCCTGGATGAATCTCTCTCTGGTGCTTCATCATAATACCTCCTGACATATTTATCATCGCTCATTAATGCAGGATGATTCTGCAAAGCATTTTTGTCTGAATCTTCTCTGTCTATCTTTATCTTGCTCAACCTGTGGTTCTTTAATTTCCTGCCTCTGTAGCCGCCCCAGTGGCCTCTCTCTCTGGGGTGGGGAAGGAGGGAGTGTCAGCCTCCGGCCTGAGGAAAGCTGGTCAGAGGAAAGCCCCCGGTGCTGGGGGGCTGAAGGCTCCAGGTGCTGCCTGTCTGCCCTCCCCTCCCTGCCTTTTCATCTTTCTGCTGCCCAAATCTGTTTGTTAAAGAGCCTTACATCGTCTTAGACATCTGTCTCTATCTTTATCATCCCTCGTCTAATCCTGCGCCACTAATCCTGATCTGCTATTGAAAAGAACAGGGTCGCACTGTAGTGGACACATACAAATTAACATTTCATTTGAAAACATTTCCAGGACTTTTTAATTAAAGTTGACAGGCGAATGCTTTACAGACTTTAAAGACTGAATGTCTGGTTGGTGGGTGGTCCACCGAGAAACAAAAAGAAGATAACGTACGAGTGTTTTGCTGCGTGTCTTCTAACACGTGTGTTTTTATGTCTCAGGGAGTACGCAGGTCGTGGATGAGCGTACAGTCATGATGGGCTTCCAGCTGTGGCTGGCCAGCGTCACAGAGAGGATCCACCAGACAATGCACTACCAGTTTAATGGTAAAGATTTAGTACACTGCATGTTGCTATGATGTGATTTTTATTTTATTGCACAGTTGCAACAGTCCCTAAATAAATCCTATTTATTACATCTATCTATTTATTGAATTAATCTGTTTTTTTAGCCATTTATTTTAGAGACTTCTGCTATTGGTGTGTTTCTGTTGTATGTTGTGTGGAGAGCGACATTTCGCTTCCATATATGCATAGGGTGTATTATGGTAGTGACGTTAAAGAGTCTTGAATGTTGGATCAAATCATGTCACCATATATATGCACTTCTGGTTCAGAGTTAAATAAATAGTTCCACTCGACGTTTGTTTATTACACTTTTTAGTAACTTAGTTAACTGTTATTAATTAAAGGTTCTTCTACTACAATAATCTTTCGAATCTGGAGGAATAATGCTTTATAACTTCTGGGCTGCAATAAAGTTGTATTCTGGCTGTACAAAACTGCAGGCCTAATGTGTTCCCTTCGGACAGAGCCAGGCTAGCTGTTTCCACTTGTTTCCAGTATTTATGCTAAGCTATGCTAACCAGTTTCTGACTTTAGCCTTATATTTACTATTCAGCCTATTCAGAGAGTGGCATCAATCTTCTCACCTAACTCTTGGAAAGAAAGAAATTACGTATAATTCCCAAAATGACAAACTATTCCTTTAATAAATGAGAGAGGAAAAGGATTTCTCACAATCTGGCAACTCAAAAGTCTTATTAGTCGCTCAATACTGATGTATAAAGCCTTATTAAATGATGTATTGCACTCAAACCTGATAATCTCTGCAGGATATGGTTTTGGCGACTTGTTGCAAACAGTAAAAAGTTGTTGGTGTTTTTTTTCGAACAGGAAAACCAAAACCTCTGGTGTACCACATCCCCCAGGAGTTCTTCAACGCTCTGCAGCATCGTCTGTCGCTGGGCTCCAAGAAGAGAAGGCTGCCGAACTTCACAACAGGTGAAATAAAATTATGCAATTAGACATCATTAATTAGGTAATTATTTTCATACCTGGAAATCTACAAGTGTTTGTGCATCACACCCAAATATCTCAGCGAAACACAGTGAAGGAAAGTAACTAAGTACTTTTACTCAATATAATTAAATACGATTAAATAAAATTTTGAGGTGCTACATTTTTACTTCTACGCCACTAAATTTTGGCTGCAAATATTGTACTTGTATTGTAACAAATAAGTGATGACAAATTATTAAAGATTAAGATACCCAGCAGTCTATAAAATAGTTAAAATTAGCTCCACCAGCTGCAAGATTAAAGTGATGACTACATTAATGCATCAATAGTTATAATGTAATAATATCATATTTGATTCTGAAATGGGCCATTCTGCATAATGAGTACTTTTATTTTTGTTATATTTTAATGATAATACTTTTAAGTAAAGTCTAAGTTTGAAGTGTTTCTACACTGTGGTATTGCTACTTTTACTGAGGTAAAAGAGGACGTCTTCCACCACTGAATTTAGATTCAATTACTTGTAATGGAGTACTTCTACATTTTTATACTTTTACTCTCTCTCTCTATGTCTCCTCCTCCTCTCTCTCTCCTTTGTGTGCTTGTCAGCCTTTGTGAGGAATGATGGACTTCCTCTCGGCTCTTTCTCCAAGTACACCTGGCACATCACCAATCTCATGCAGGTCAAACGCATCTTCGACACCTCAGAGGTAAAAGAAAAAACTCCCTCATTCTCTATTTTTGTCCCCCTCGCTTTTACAGTTTCAGTATTATTTTCTCAGTAAAACCTCTCTGAACTCTTACAGTCTACCTGCCAAAAAGCAGAGAAGATATGCGTTTCTAAATTTAACCTGACACTCTTCTAACCTCCACCTCACCGTCTGTCCACCAGTTGCCTCTGGAGGTCTCTCAGAGTTTTGTAAAAAACGTTGACGGCTCTTATTCACGTTTTCGCTGCCCTGAGCCTCCGCCTGAACCAGAACTACCAGATGGATACAAGACAGATCGGCCGCAGGCTATTCGACCGATGGAGCTCCGCACTTTCCTCAAAGTTGGTGAGGGACTTGGTTTCAGCCGCGGTATAACACCAAGTGATCAGCTTCATATTTACACTTTCATATCTCTGCAGGACCAGCGGATCAGAAGGAGGCCAGTCCGTTTGTGATCGAGTGGATCCCGGACGTTCTCCCTCGCTGTCAGATGGGAGAGCTCAGGATCAGCTTTGAATTTGGCCACCAGCAGAGCGGTCAGCCGGAGAACTGTGACAAAACAAACGCGGCAGAGAAAGGAGGTCGTAACAAGTCGGACTCAACCCAATCCAAGCACACAAAGGCAGTTGAAATCCTTCAGGTGGTTGTCTAATGACTGTAAACACCTGCCTTTCTGGGGTGCCAGATATGAATTAATATGACTTGTTGACATATACTGTAAGTGACTTACCTCATATATTCATGTTATATTATGCAAGGTATGGATAATCAATTGCCATATGAATAACACAGTATAATATTCATCAGCAGTATTTTTAGACAATCTAGTCTGTAGTAGAGCATTTATCATAATGCCTTTTACTTAATGCTGAAAAATCATAATATCAAACTATAAGTATATTTTATATATTATATTTTTTTTTAAACACATGACCTAAACATATTTTACTCAAGACGGATCATACAACCAGAAATAATTAAAAGAAGCACTTAACATTTATAACAAAAGAAGATATTTTTATCAATTTACTAAAGTTTTCGTGAAAGCGGTCAGTGTTTCTCACAACAGGTAAAAGTGCTGGTTCTGTAGTGAAAAGACACTTTCACTATATCCCTTTTCCTAACTTTTCCTGAAGGTGTAAAAACCTGTATGTGTGTTAAAACTCTTAATGAAGGATTTTTGTTTTGCTATGTAAAGCATAAAGAATATAAAACACATTTAATGGATAGACTGTCTCTTTATTGGCAAAGATAACCCTCTCATGGGTAGATGAAGGGCTTTTCTACTGAGGCGGGTATTTTTGGAATCACTATGATATTTTGGTCAAGCATTGATGTTCCCCTTCAAGATGACATGTAGTAACTTTGGTTACATTTGAACTTTTAATCAAGCATTATTATGAGGTCAAATGTTTTCTTAATGACATTCCCATCCACCCCCTCAGCTGTACTTTGTTTGTTGTGCTAATTATTACCTCAGACAAGGAGGATATGTTTTCGGTTTGGTTTGTTGTAAGTTTGTCTGTTTGTCAGCAGGATAACAGAAAAACTAATTGTTCACTTATGGAAACGGCTCTGAATGCCCTTCTAGTTACCAAATGTAACGAAAATAGTAAAGAAAATTTAAAATGAGCCCCTCCTGCTGGAATAAAGAAAGTGTGGTTTTAGTGGTACTTCTGTGCAATTTGGAAATAATAAAATAACAATCATTCTGGATTAATGCATGACATGATACAATAATTTGAAATTGTGTTTTAATTGTTCTTGGATTGAATTCGTCAACCTCAAGTGCTCAGAGTGTGGGAAAACAACGTTACGCATGCTCAAAGCTGATTGGAAAATCTTGCATGCATTTCAGAATCAGCTTTATTAGCCAATTTTGTGTACACGTACAAGTTGCATTGTACGGGAAGATAGAAGTAGACATGCAGCTAAAAACAAGGACAACAAAGCTGAGCAAGATGAATAAAGAGAACTATTGTGTAAACAAGTAGGTGAAAAAACTAATATAAAAAGCAACAATGACCAACAACATTCAATGTCTATATACAAGTTGTATGTAAATGGTAAATAATTACAATTAGTACAAAGCTTTAAGTATTGAAAGTACTAGATTAGGTGTTGTACAGTAAGCATATCCTATAAATAAGTATGCAGGATTTATAGATGAATGATACTAAATGTGTGTATTTTAACCTGTAAATATATAATTTGTAGATGAGTGTATGCTTTTGTATAAGGTTTTTGACACTATATGACGGATAAGTGTTCATCAGAGTCGTGGTCTGTGGGAAAGAATCTTTTTCTCCTTTTTTTCTTTGTTTCTTTGGTTGTTTTTGTCGAACAGTGCTCTGTAGCGCCCACTAGAGGGCAGCAGCGGGAACAGGTTGTATCCGGAGTGTGATGTGTCTGCAGCGATGCTTCCTGCCCGTTTATTTACTGACACTGGACATGTATTAGTTCCGAATAGAGGACACGTTGGGACCAATTACCCTCCGCGTCCTGAAAGACTAACTGACTGGTTTGACAAAAGGTATAAATGACATATAATCAAATTCAGGTGTTTGGAACCTGCTCCACGGGAGAGTTGTGTGTTATTGCTGGTGCTGAATTTTAAAAAAAATTTCTATTATTAAACTTTTAACCAGGTAAATCCCATTGAGATTACACAATCTATTTATTTTATTTTTTTCCAAGGGAGCCCTGACCAAGATAGCAGCATTTACATTGTCTGTGGCATGTTTTGCTGAAAGAAGTTGTTCTGGAGCACCTCCCCAACTTTAATTAGTTGATGAATGTACCAATTTTCACCAGCAGATGGAGACGTAAGCCTTCTCTTTTCCCAACATGGGACTGGATTATAGCTTTTCAAGCATGCAGAGTAGAGGTAGAATACAAGAAAGGATTATTCAACCTAATTTACTTTGAGGGAATCAGTGTAACCAGTTCCTTGTTGCACCCTGTTCTTGTGTAAGCAAATGTAGGAGAAAATTCAGTGTTCAACTGCATTTCATAATTTGGCTGGATCTGGCTTCCTCCCTTCTGGGCATCACAAAGCAGGAATTACACACTTGCTTTGAGATATATCACTGGAAACATCACACGCGCTTCCAAAATGTGTCCAAATGTTCATGAATTAATTAAGATTACAAGTTAATACCATGAGAACATTACGCCAAATGATATGCACTCCTCAGAATAGCAGCTTGCACACTGTGTATCTACATCAGGGGTGTAGGCGTTTGAGAACAGTGCCAGCCCCCGGCCTCGTTCCTCCCTCACAGGCCCCCAGGACATTAGTGTTGAGTACAGCCTCTGCCTGCACAGGGGGCCCCGGCTGCCAGACAGCTCTGAGCCACGCATTTAGCTGTTTATGTAGTCTGTCACTCACAGAGATGCATCAATCCTCTGCTGGAAGAAAAAGCAAGCACATTGTGACTGAGAGACTTCCTCCGTCGCCTGAAAGATGTGTTACAGACAGAAAGGGCCTGAGAGGGGAGGGGGGCGGGGGGCTCCGAGTAAGAGAGAGAAAAAATAGTGTTCAAAAAACAGAAAAATTGGATATTATTTTATGTTAAATAAAGACTAATGGCCTGGTCACATCTGAAAGTAGGTGTTTGATCACGATACGATATATCGATTATTTGGACAAAGATACTATATTTGCTGATATTACAAAATCTGCCCTGATGATAAGATTTCGATTCAATTCGGGGCCTGGGATCTATATTGTGTATTTTTATCCTATTTTGTACTTATCTTATATTACCCTTTTATCTGCACTGTCCCTTTGCTGTTGTAGCGCTGTACATTTCCCCGCTGTGGGACGAATAAAGGTTTTCTGATTCTGATGAGACTATTTCATATGTCCAAAAAACACAATCGATGTTTTCACTTTGCATCGATGATCTTGGATCATTGATTAATGAACCAATTCATTGATTTGTTACATCCACATCAAGTGGTACAATTAAATGAATCTGCGTGTCTTTGCGAGGTCTAGATGCTTGGTGACGTAGGTGGCCAGCTGGTTGCTAACACTAGCACTAGTCAGTCACAATAGCTCCCCGAGCTTCTCTCTATTTTCTCTCTACTGTTTTTTGTTTTACTCCTACATGGCATTTTGTTCACCATTGCACACCATTCAATAAAGTTATTAAAGAGGGAAAGCATGTCGAGCTAGTCAGTGGCGATAGAGGAACGATTTCAGGCGATCTCAAAAGTCATCAGGCTTCATCATCCGGGGAACATAAACGTCTGTAGAACATCTCATGGCAATTAGGGTTGAGCGATATGACGGTGTATATACCGTGTGATAAAAGAAATGTGTCCCCCGGTAGAGATTTGGGAATAATGCTTCTACCGCTGTAGCTTTTGTCGCGTGATCTTGCAAATCCAGCTCTCTTGCGAGGTAACGTGGTTTGGGCACATACGGAGGAGGAGGAGGATGAGGAAGAACTGTGGCTACATGATGACCAGACATTTGCACACAGCAGTTTTATTTTGACAAGGCTTTTTTTCTTTTGTTATACTCTAAAAATACAAATTTATGTGATTTTTTTTTATTTTTATTATTATTATTATTTTTTATATTGCACTGACTGAAGGTATTCATTTGCAACTGTCAACCTTAAAACTAATTGCACTCAGGTTCTCAAGAACCTTAAAGCTTCTCTTTGGAAATAATTTTAGTTTTACTGTTTTTAACTCAAGTGTTGTGTCCTGTGAGGCAAATAAAAGAAGAAAATATTCAAAGTGAATGGTTATTTTAAACCATTTCTTTAATTGAATTTACAGAACAAATACTGTATCGTGATATAAAATGACATATACCGTGGAAGATGTTTTTGCCATATCACCCCTCATGGCAATCCTTTTTTCGTTTTTCTTTATATTTACTGAGAAATTTCAGTCTGAACCAAAGTGATGGACTGACAGACCTTGCCAAACGATTTTTGGTTAAGAGAGACAACGTTTAGGTTCAAACATTCTCACAACCGCATGTCAAGTGGAATGTTACAAAGTTCATGGCCAAGTCAAGCGTCGGTCACTCATATTGTGTGATTGAGTGAGTGGAAGCAGCCAAAATACAGCCGACCATAACCGAGCGTCTGTCAACAACAGACACTGAGCCCACAGCTCTCTTCTCGCTCCGTCATTCCACATTATCGACACACAAAACATTCTCCAAGATCATATCAATTGTATTCACTGACACACCGGTTGTACGCTTTTTCACGTATTATGAAATAGCATATTTTGGGGTTGAGGTTACATCAGTTGGATGTTTTATTTCAGTGATGACGCACTCCTTCCTCCCAGGTTCACCTCTCATTAATCAGAACTAGTGATCTACGTGTTGCCCATTGCTTTCATCATACTCTTAATGACATATTGGTTTCTGGATAATGTGCATTTCTGTTGTTGTGCATATTAATGTTATTAGACTTTCTGTCAGTAAATTAGTATAGCATCATATAGCATTTTTCAGCTGAATGTTTTAGGTTTTACAGCCCCAAACTTCGCAGTCTTGGTTCCCTCTCACCTGCTGAGCACCAAAAGGCAGGCGGACAAAGTTAGTAACTAGCTGGTGAACATAAAAAATGCGAAATATCTTCCATGTGTCTTCCATTCCTCCTCATACATCTAAATAATATAATTTTTAGTACCATTTGCACAGCTATGGCATCTTGTATTGGCGTTGGTATGAAATCCTAGCAGGTACAAATCTATACTTACTTTCATTTTGGTATTTTGTTGTTGCAGCTCCCTCAGTAATGGTCCCTTATCTCCTGTGTAATAATAATAATGTCGGAAAGGCTACTACAATCTGCACGCAATAAGTAGATACCATGCTTTGTGTCTTTCAGCAGAAACTAAAACATTAAAAGGGGAAAAACCTTGAGGAAGCACAGATCGTCAGTTACAGAGGTCAGCGTTTTCTGAGCCAAATGAACAAGGCAAAAGCACATTATTTGAGCCTGCCTGGCAGAGTCACACATTAGATATGCATACTCAGTGCACCTGCACACACACACACACACACACACACACACTAATAACGTGGTGCCCTTCGGTGTAAGACAGGGGGGAAATAGACCTGCCAACAAGTCGTCCACCTGCCAACTGGAAGAGGTCGACGCAGACTGACGGGACTTGTCAACACATCTGTGATGACTGACGACAAACCGTGACATGCGACATTTCTACATCCTCCATAGAAACTCCACTCAGCCTGCCTCAACAGAAAGTCTCTAACTCATGGCCGAGGCAGGAGCATAATGTCCCTTTACCCAAAGACCTCTGAACCCTGCCAATCAATCCTGGAGTCAACCAACCAAATCTGAAGTCAATCCCCTGACGATCCATATCTCAAGTCCCAAACTGGCTCTCATGATTTCCACTGACCGCACAACAACCCATATTGATAACCACATATTAGGAGGGTTAAATCACCCCTGAATTTGATTTTATTTTTTTAGCCTTGCAATGTGTCAGTATCTTGTGTATCAGACCCTAGACCCAAGTAGTAGTACATGTTAGAGTTGTTTAACAGTGAATCAGTAGATTTTGAAGTGAAGCTCCTCACTGGTGACTTGGACCACTGTTATCAGGTCAGCCTTGATACCGTCCTGCTTAAAAGCTTACTGAATGACTGTGAAAGCCACAGAAACAACCATGAAGCGGCCGTTGAGAATAATTTGGTTGCTGATCCGTTAACCTTTTTAAACGGTGTTTGTGTGTGCTTCGTTTTGTTCTGGATTGAATGTAATGGCTTGAACTAAACTTGTACTACTGAACTGAAGATGTCAGAAACGGGGCCGAAGGTGTGAACAGTGATGCGTTTACTTGATGTACGTGCTGAAGTACGATTTTTGTGGTAATGCAATCGCTTAGCTTATATATGCATATAATTAAATTGTGCATAGAAAACCTGCGTTGAGACATTGTCCACATTTGAGGTGTCACTGCATTTTTAATGAACTCATCTTGTTCATCGTCACCCGACCAATATCACAAATGACATTCTGTAATCTGTTATATTTACATCCTTTATATTTGCCAAACAGTTGTTGATGGAAACATGCGTTAATTTGCATTTTATTTGAACACTTTTGGGAAATTCGGTTAAAATTCGCTCTACATTTGAACGGAAACTTGACCAGTGACTACGAATCTTTGAACTGAACGGTAAAAAACAATTCTAAAAAGGGATCGTAATTTCCACCTCTAAAACCATCAGTATTTGGATGGATCCCATTTTGCGCAACCCAACAACTATATAATACTTCCTCTAGCTTGCCTTTAGAAACCATTTTGCGTCATGTAAACACCCCCCACCCCCCCTGCTTCTCTCATACATGCATCAGCACTGCACATGCTAATTTTTGCTCTTCTGACTTCCTCCTGATTGTTGAGCTGAGCGGAGTCATCATCAGATCCATCAGTGCAGAGTCGTTGCCTGAGGAAACATGGGCCAATTATGGCCATAAATAATAATGGGAGAGCGCATCTGGCATGATGACTGATGGGCCTCTCTCACAGCTCATTTACATGGC
Source organism: Bovichtus variegatus (assembly GCA_943593645.1). Classification (NCBI taxonomy): domain Eukaryota; kingdom Metazoa; phylum Chordata; class Actinopteri; order Perciformes; family Bovichtidae; genus Bovichtus; species Bovichtus variegatus. The sequence goes on from CALSCE010010647.1 coordinate 7,480,671, forward strand.
TTTTGTGTGGCCATCAGCAGCTTCTCCCTAATGTAATGCTCAGCAAATGAGCCTTTCACTGAAAATTGTATGATTTCAAGGGTGGAACAGTGGCACTAGGATGGCATCATCGCCACAAACATGGATCTGAAACGGCAGGAAAAGGAAAAAGAGGTATAGGAACTGGACATATTTCCGAGAAGATTGAGGTTTATTGTCCCTCTACATGTTGCCATACACGCCTTAGACTTCCTGTCTTGTGCCTCGCCTGTGCATGTCTGTGTTGGAGAAAGAGAAGTCGATCTATCAGCATCAATTACGGCGACATGGAGGGAGATTGATTGTGTCGGTGTGGTCAGGTAACAAGCCAACCTCCCACACTCGAACACACTGCAGATACCTTACATGTACCTGTCAGACACCTGCCCACTTACCCTGTCTCCTTTAATGCCATCCATGTCATTTTTATAATGAGCCAAGTTAAAAATGATAGAGTTGGTTCACAACAGAGATTGGTGGTCAGTTTTTAATTTCTCAAGGTAGGCGTCAACGGTGTTCAGGGAATCCTTAATCTGTCCTTTTAGGTCGGTGGCGGCCTGGAGCCAGAGAACAAAAGGCTGCAGCATGCTGACGTGTGTCCCGCGAGCTGATAAGCCTGGTTGTTAATGGTGTTAGGGTAGATTTCATTACCCCCTCCAGACTGCTCTCATTAAATAAACATCCTCCTGTCACATCCCTCACCCTGCGAGAATAGGAGTAACCGAGGCAGGAGGGGTGATGAGGCATGAGTAAGATAGACAATAAAGTGGAATATTAATGAAAAACTTGTCAATCAAAGTCAAATCGGTTGCAAAATTTCGGTTGACATTCTTGCAGAATAGCTTGCAGGGCTGTTTTTTGCCAGCGGCGTGGCTGCAGGGATGGCTATGTCAGTCTGCTGGTCCACTTTGTTGGTCCAGACTGAATCTCAACAACTATTTTAATGGATTGCCATGGAATTTGGTGCAGACAGTCACGATGCCAAGAGGATGAACCCTACTGACTTTGGCGATCACCTGGCTTTCTGTCTTGTGCCACCAGGTTGACAATTTTTTACGTTCATAGTCCCCACAGGATGAATTGTAGTCATTTTGGTGATACTTTCGAGCATAACGCAACTGAATCTCTGACTGAACTGTTGACGCCGATTTGCATCGTGGGTAATGTAGGCGGCATGCGCAGGTTTTGACAAGGAAGACTAACGCACGGAGCAAAAAAGACTATTTCTGGTTCTGCTGCATCAATTTTAATACTAACTTTTGTCTCAGCTCCACCATCAGGTCAAAGTCGGTTACTGTCCTATACTTTTGGTTTATAACCAAATATCTGCAAAACTATTTTCATTCCCACCACCTGACATGACGTCTACTTAACGGCATCATGAGCGTTTGCGTGCATGACATTTAGCTCGTCCTCTCGGAGCCATACAGACTCTTCTTACACACAGGTCAGTGGTTGTTAAGACGGTCTGCAACCACTAGGCTACGTGATTATTTGTAAGAGCTATATTTTTATATATATATATATATATCGAGGGATAGTGCGGCTGTACACAGTTGTTCTTGTATCATCCGGTCACGTCTCACCAGGCAAACCTGTTCAGTTTTTGTTCCGCTGTGTCTGCTGTATCACCCCCTGACTCTTACTCAGTTTCCCATCAGTCTCTTTCCTCTTCCTCTCTATCCGTTTTCTTTGCTGCAGACCCTTCCTTACCCTTTCCTGACCTTGTGCAGACTCTTTTCCCCTGTCTTCTCCTCCCTCTCCCCTCTCCTGTGCTCTGCTCTGACTAATCTATGCCATCATCCTCTCTTCATCTATCAGGGTGCTCTCATTGTTTTGACGTCTAGTTAATTCTCGGCTCATGATTTATCAAATTCTTATTACCGCTTGCTGAAAGCCTCATTCATTGTCCTGATGTATGGTAATGATAGTCCCGGTGTGGCTGCCTGAATCGCAACAAACCCGCTCATTTATTTTCCTCTTCTCCCTCTCTCCTCCCTCCTCCTCTTCATGACTGCTTCTCTTTTGCAAACTGTTATCTTTTTACTTTGTCCTTGCAGTCGTCTTGGCTCATCTCCCAATAACGCACTGTATCTTTGCACATGCACACAAATACATAAAATGGCCCTCCTGGAAAATTCCATTACTGCAACCTATAATAAAATTGACAAACCCTTTTTTAAACAGGCATGTTTGCTACATGGCAAGTTTTCAATTAGAGCTTCTGCAGTCGTTGACAAGCGGTGATTATTTGAAAAAGACATACAACAGGCTCCTTCTGCAGAGTGCTTGTTAGGGAATACTTTTTTGTTTTATACAAGCTGCTAACATATGGATGCATTTCCCAACTGTTTTGTTTTACTTTCAATTTCTATATAACATTATGTAATTGTCAGTCATTCATTAATTGTATATTGTTACAGATGCTTCACATGATGAGTTCTGTGTGTATATACAGTATATATACATTAATATAATATATACACTAACAAACAGCAATGTTCTTATCTGTTTACAAGCTATCTATTAAGAATTTTTCCTACTGCTTATAAATAATAACTGGGAAGTGTTGTGTTCTTATAATACTACATTTAACTAACATTTTAATAACGTTTAGATATTCTACAGAAATTGGACGTTACTCGCAGCAGCTGCCTTCTTCATGCTGCCAAACATTGAGCCTGCTTCACGTTCCTCTTAGCCAACCACAGTGGCACCGTGCCTGGTACATGTTTTCACACATTTATTATTTTTTTAAAGCTGTAGTTAAGGTATACCTTACAATTGAATGCAACCCAATGCATTCACTCTACAGAGTATGGCATCAGAATTCACAACAGAGTTTCACCCCTCTGTGATTTTTTTTCCTTCTTGACCGAAACATTCAATCTCAAAGGTGTTATTTGTTGCAGGGTATTGGATAACATGGTGTCATAAGTGGTTAATGAATCATTCACTTATGCTTTATAGATCAATTATAAGTTTATAAAGTTAATAAAAAATGACCTTTGGGATGTCAGGTTGTGGAATATCCCAGCCCTCCAACATCCAACATTTAGCGTTGGATCAGAAAACACTTTCTGTTCTGTGATCATCTTTCTGTGACATCAAAAATAGTTTTTAGCGTATTCATAGCGTCTTCTTACCATTTTATTCTCCATTCAGCTGTATGTATGTTCATTCTGTATATACTCTGTACATTGCACTTAGTGTAGTGTGTTGGTTAGATGCTAAACTGCATTTTGTTACGAAACACTGGTTTGTGTTAAAATGATACTTCTTTAGAGTTAGGTTGCCTATTAGTTTATGGGGTTAGAATCTGTCCCCCCCCCCCCTCTCTCCCCCTTTCCCCTCCTTCTTCAGCTATTCTAATAAAGGCAGAAAAAAAAGAAAGTGGTTTGAAACGGAGAGACGAACATCTGTCTCCCGTGTTAGTCTCATATTTTGTTGACCACCTCCCGATACAGATCTCTATAATAATGTCACCTGACTTCCTCCTCTCCTCCCATCATACATTACCACTTCCACCAGAGAGCTGTGTCACTTGAACGTGACCACATGTCGTTTCGGGGCACTTGCTGCCGTTCTTTTTGGGGGGAGAGTCGTGGAAAGAATCCTTCTTCAGCAATGACACTGCTACGGAAATTATTAATAAAACCTTCAAGGACAAGAGGCATGAGACAGGATATGATGAAGGATGATTTTAAATGATAGTCCAGATTTAAGCTGTGCGTGCTGTCACACGTACAAATCCCTAAAAAATGTATTTTAGCTTTCACCGTCTGAACACTGTGCTGATGAAGCTTGCCAAGAAAGCCAGTTATTCCCCCCATCTCAGCATTTTCCCTCGCGCTTATTTTATCAGTCTCTCCTACTCCATTCTTCCTCTCTTTCTCCCCTCAGTGGAGATGAAGGACAGGCACTGGGGTAGAGGAGGTCAAGCATTAGCACAACTATCTAATCACTACCTCTCCTGCTCCTTTTTTTTTTTTTTTTTTTCCTCCCTTCCTCTGACAAGTCATCTGTCAACAGGCTAGCGGCTGTGGCCTCTCCATTAGGGCAGTGGCACCTGAGTATTTCTCAGTCCGCACACACACACGCATGTATACACACACTTTTCCATGCATATCCCTGCCCAGACAACCCCCACTCCTTGTGAGGAGGGGGGGGGGGATCAATGCCGCCAGCTCCATGCATCATTTGTCACACCGCTGCCCTCTCTTTAATGAGCTTGTCTGGCTTCAGCTCCTCCTTCTGTTTCCTCCTCACCTCTCATCCCTCGTTCAGCTGACGACTTCCATCTTTTCACTCGACTCGCCTGCATGTACGCCCACACCCCCCCCCCCCCCTTGTCCTGCTGTCAGAGGTCACTTCTTCTCTGTATAGGTAATGATACAGGTAGTGTGCTTTTTATAGTGGGAGGAGATTACAGCAATCCCTCTGTGAGCAATGGTGGAGGAAGCATTCAGATATTTTACTTAAGTAAAAGTACCAGGGGTTGTGTTAGACTTTCTTGTTGTCCGTCATCTTGACAGGCGGGGAAGTAAAATCTCCGACATAATCTATTATTACCCCTCAATTTTTTTTAATGATAATAAAGCATATTTACAAGGGCATGGAGAATAAAGATGAACAGAGACACGACTGTGTGACCAGTTTTTCATGTCAACAAACACGAAGCAGATGAAAGATTTATTTTCCCTGCAGTGACAGCGGAGGCATTTAAAAACACTGCCAACATTGTGCCTAAACAGGCAAATAGGAGCAACGCAATTTTACAGAAGTAGTGTTTGTGTCTTTGCCTCGAACCGACGACTTCTCATGGCCGTATTAATTCTGTTCTGAAGGCTAACCCGTGGCGCTCTGCTGCCACACCGGAGACTAAATTAGCAGCAACACTTCAGCCAAAGTTCTGAAGTTGGCAAACATTTCTCTCAGAAGTTGGAAAGACTCCGAATGTGGGATTTCATTTACTAATCCTTAAAAAAAATATATATATGTTTTATATATATATATGATCTTTATATATATATATATATATATATATATATGTGTGTGTGTATATATATATATATATGTGTGTGTATATATATATATGTGTGTGTGTATATATATATATATGTGTGTGTGTATATATATATATATATATATAT
>CALSCE010010647.1:7486241-7516894 GCA_943593645.1 Bovichtus variegatus
TATTATATATATATTATTATATTATTATATATTATTATATATATTATTATTTATATATATAATAATATATATATATATATATATATATATTATTATATATTATTATATATATATTATTATATATTATTATATATATATGAACTGTATTTAAGTAACATTTTTAGCTTATAGAGTGGAGGTATAAAGTTGAATGAGGAGATAATTCTCAAATGAATCCCAAGTACCTCAATATTGTACTTGAGTAAATGTACTTTGATGCACCAGTCTTGGATAGCCTGAAAACAGTTCAGTTTTCACAAACATGATGATTTTATAGAATATGACGCATTTCTGTAGATTAAACTACCCAACAGTATATAAAGGAGTTAAAATGAGCACAACCTCAAACATCTAAAGCAGTAAAATAAAACACACACATTAATGCAGCAATAATATTACTCCAAACACATCACATGACAGTAAAACCCTGACAGGGAACATTCTACTTCAGAATAAGTACTTTTACTTTTGATACTTCAAGTTAATGTTTCTGTTAATATACTTCTACTAAAGTAAGGTTTTGAATGCAGGAGCTTTTTCACAGTGTAGTATTAGTCCAATATTAGATGTTAATCCAAACACATGGGAGCATTTTACTGCAGAATGAGTACTTTTAATAACTTTCGATACTTAAACACAATGTTCACATATTTCCACCTTTTTTTTAACTGAGTTTTTTTTTTTTTGGACAGATTTTGTTTGCTCTCTGCAGCTGTGTAAACATGGTGTCAACATTGAGAACAAAAACAAACCAGACACACAACCGGTCAGTTCATATTCTGCAGTGCAAACGTGCTAACAGCAGGACTGGAATATGAAACTCCCCGTATACGTCTTCAACAGTGCAGCACTTCAGTGTTCTTCATGGAAAGTTGAGCTACTGGCTAGTCAAACTAACTGAGGATTCATCCGTGTTGAATGCTTTTAAAACTGCTGGGTCGACGCAGCTTGTTGTATTTATGCTCTTTGGTGTCATTCCAGCCTAGAATGAGTTCCAAACAGCGATTTATGAGACGTATGAGGGAATCAAAGGCTGGAAATCACAGCTATAATGGACGATGTCCTGTGGATACAGATACATAAAGACCGGCAGAGCAGGATGCCAAATTCTTTCACTGCAGAGGAGGGAGGCTTCAGGGGAACATTTATCCTAAGACGCTAGTTAAAATGCTCTTTAAAAAAAGAAAACAGACTATTCGTGATATAACTTGTTTTCCCGGAGCCTTTTTGATATTTATTGGTGTGTTTTGTCTTCGCTAACACCACATCAAATGTACATGACGTGATGTCACATGGAGATATTTCGAGCACAGTTTGATAACATTTTCCAGCTACCAAATACATCAACAGCTGTCAGTTCCTTGGAAACAAAGAGCGATGGCTTCTTTTTAGACTCACAGTTTGCATCAGAGAAGCGGATACAGGTTTTCTCCACTGATAGTAGCCTCCAGTGGTGGAAGAAGTATTCAGATCCTTTACTTCAGCAAAAGTATTAATACCACACTGTGAAAATACTCCACTACTGCATTCAAAATCATACTTTAGTATAAAAAATGTATCGCCAAAATGAACTAAAGCCTCAAAAGTAAAAGTTGTCATTCTGCAGGAACATGTTCCCCGTCAGAGTTTTACTGTTCTGTGTGATGTTTGTGGATTAATATTACTGCTGCATTAACGCAGTCTTCTTCCTTGTCAAACCCTGGAGCCTACATTACCCACAATGCAACTCGCCGGCCTTCAATATAGCTGGTGATTTAGGTCTGTTATGCTAGTAGCTGCTGAAAGTGCAGGACGGCTATGCAGACGAGTTCAGGGAATGACTTATGCTCCTCATAGTTCCTCTTTCGGGGATGTACTGCTCCATCTCTCTTTTAATAAATCACCAGTAAAACCTTTTTCGGTTGCCAAACCAAGCACTCTTTTGTTGCCAGTATGGGTCGCGTCACATTGGAGGTGATTCAGGACTGTCTGTCGGTGCTTGGCAATGTGAGGACAAGCTGTCATCCTTCACCGGCTCTTCTATAAGAGTGAGGCCATTTTTCAAGTGGAGCTTGATGCAGGAGTTTTGCTGTTGCTGCGTTTGTTGCTCTCGCAGTTTTTTGTTTTTTTTGTTAGAGATAACCTCTCTAACGGCCGGATCCTCACTCTGAGTGCAGTTTCTGCTCCTTGCATGCACACAGTCGGCGCTGGAGCCACACGTTATCACCATTAAGGGACGCCGTATCCTTTTCATCGGAGAGTTCCTCCACGTTCTCCTTGGTTTTCAACAACTTACTTCTGGATCCCAATGAATCAATTTTAATCTTCCCAAGCTTGTACTTCTATTTCAATGTCGCCCCATCCCCAACAACAACAGTGCTGTAATGTCGTCTGCTTAATGACGCAAGTCATTGTTGTACTGTAGAGATGAAGTGAAGTGCAGTTCGTTTTTCACAAACTTGTACTTTCCTCTGAAGAATAATAGTTTTTGCAAAATTATTCAACATTATACGTGCTAATCATCAGGATGTTTGTGTTGCCATTTTGAGCATGTTAGCATGCTGCCGTTTGCATTTAGCTCAAAGCATTTCTGCTGTTATAGCTGTACACTCGTAGTCTGTTATAGTATGGATGAAATGACACAACAATGGCGTCAAATGGTGACAGATTCTTGCGTTAGCAGATCATTTTTTTATTTCTCAATTCTGCTATTTTGGCTTTTGCTGCAATATTAGCACATTATCCGAGTTAATGCAGAAAAATAACTTGCTTTGTATACTGTGTTGGTGCTGTCCCTGCCTGGTCTTTACTTGCTTCCTTCCCTCCTCCCTTGAAGTGCACCAACTGGCCCATTCCTCAGTGTTATTATTGGATTTCAAAAAGCCGGGAGGGGGCATACATCACATCTCCCTTCGTCACCCTCCTCCCCTCGTTCACACTCCTTCTTTCATTTATCTTACTGCTTTTTAATAACTCCCTCTCTGCTCTTTGGCCATTAATAAAGATGAACTCACTCTGCTGTCTCTCAGTCGTCTCCTTTCCCCTTTGCACTTTATTGACCCTCTTCCTAAAATCTCACCCCTTCTCATCTCATTTATCTTCCTCCTTACATTTTCCTTGATGTCCTCTATCTCTCCCCCACCATCCCCCACCACCAGTCTACCCTCTTGTCTTCCCTCCTTTACCCTCACCTCTCTTTTCTCTTTCAATTTCTCTCCGTCTGACACAACAGTCCATCATGTGCCGGGCTCTGGACACCGGCCTCCTCTCAGACGCCCTCATTCATCAGGACTTTGAAAAGCAGAAATCACTCTCTCCTCTCCTCCGCTGGCCGCTGCCACTTATTGCGCTATCCATCACACCTGGCGGATGATCAATATGAGCCCTTCCCCTCTGCCCCACCCTCACCCCCTTGCTCCTTTCTCTCGCCACATATTCTTCCTCCCCCTCCTCCTCCTTTTACACTGTATTTCTTTCACGTCTGGCTCTCTGCAGGGTTTGTGTGTTAAACTGAGCTTGTCAGCCCTTTTTAGGTAGAACAGCAGCACCTGAAACATGAAACAGAAAGATATGTGGACAGCAATAGAGTGTCCTCCTATTTGATCTTTAGGCGAAAATGCGCTTTACTGCAGTAGTGGAAGAAGTATTCAATACCACAGTACACAAATACTCTGTTAAAAGTAAAAGTCATGCATTCAAAAATATAACTTAATTACAAAAGTATTAACATCAATATACACTTAAATTACCAAAACTAAAAGTATCTCATAATGCAGAGTGGCTAATTTCAGAATAATATATATTATATTATTGGAACATTTAGACATGCAGTATTTATATTATGTGTGGTGCTGTTATCATCTCTGCTCAGTTTAAACATCACCAGTGTTTTCATCAATGTTTGGCAATGTTGCCATCTTAGTTCAGCGTATTAGCATGCTAACATTAGCTAATTAGCACAAAGTAAATCGGAGACTGATGGGAATGTCTTTGGTTTGTGACCAAATACTTGCAAAACTAAAAGTATTGGACAAATTAAAGGGGATCAAAAGTTAACAAAGACCATGAAGTTCTGCACCAAATTACGTGACACGACAGCCATCTGAAGCCAGTCAAGGCCTTTCACTATGAACCACACATTTCAACCTCATGGTGGCGCTACAGGAAATGTCCGGGGATTGTCAAAGTCAGTAGGATTCATCCACTGGGGACCATGAATGTCCCAACAACAATTCATCCGATTTGTTGTTGAGATATTTCTTACTGGACTAAAGTGGTGGACCGTCCGACGGACACTGACACACGCTGCTAATGTTGCCTGGTCATCTTTCTGTAAATATGAGCCGAAAAACATGAAGCCAGAGAAGCCATTTTTTTCCCTTAAGGAGAGCTTACTTGTTCGGCAGTGGTCTGAATTGATGGTGTTATTCCACCGATCCCTCTTCAGGTAGGACCCAGTTAATGGGGGCAGGCGGATAACAGTGGCTGTAATTCTGCTGAGAGCAGCTTTGCTTTGTAAAACTGATTTGTTCAGGACACAGGAGTCGTTAAGCACCGCGGCCGAGCCTCCCAGATCCTAATGCCTCTCTAATCTCCTTTCGTATCGCTAATTCTTTTCGTTCTATACCGCCATTAAACTTTTTCACAGGTTCTTGGCAATGAATTAAATTACACTGGATGTATTGAGCAAACGAACCATAAATTGGCCTTTGCTGCCCTCGCTGTTGTAGGTGGAAAGCGGAGAACACACTGGAGTGTGCTGCAGGTGCACAGCACATCGTACAGCAAAAAGAAAAACGACTGATGCTCAGACTCCTGCATGTGTTTGCCTATCATGTAGTTTGATTATATCACAGAGCCGAGCATCGGTTTCTCTAGAAACTAAATAACTGGTGATCTTTCAAAAACTCAGAAGGCCATATGACAACACTAACTCTGTTCTGGTATTTCCAAAATCCTCAAAGACTCTTTTTAACCATCTGGAATAAAAAAAATATTTTGTCAGCCGTACAATAAGAAAGATTTTATACATTTTCTTTGGTTGGTTTTCCAGGTTTAAACATTTTGGTTCACATCATACAAGCAGAAATGCCATTTCCAGCCGCCATCTTTGTTTGGTTTGGAAACAAAGCGACACTTGGAATAACAGCTTACAATTGTTTTTCATCAGAAATGTATGCTCAATGTGTACAATATGAACCAAAAGTTAGAAAGTCTTATTTTAAAATATTTGTAATACTTATTTTTTTCTTGTGTCGTACAAAACAAGCAAAGGCAATTTTGTATTTCCTGGTAGCTGGATAGAAAAGGGAGTTGAAACTTGGAAAACATGTAAAAAAAAAAAAAAAAATGTTTTCATGGCCTATATGCTTATATTTTTGCACAAAATATCATATTTAAATTGATATAATTTTGTCATTTTAAGCTGCCTGAATGGGTAAAGGAGTCGAAACTTGGAAAACGTGTTTAAAAAAATTAAAAATAAAATAAAATTTGTGGAGCAAAAGGAATTTTTTTTCCATCCAGATAATTAGAAAGGGCTTAGATCCTAGAAATGCCTCCAGAAATCTTAATTTCAGAGAAGCATGCTCGGCTCTGTGACTTGAATGCATGATAATACATTCGAGCTAACTTCGCCCTACTGACACACATTCATCAGCGACTCTTCTGCTGAGGCTTTGTAGACTGACATGACCCCAGAGTGACAGCGATGTGACTCAGACCTCAACATTAAACCAGGCAGGCGAACCTGCCAGCAGCTCAATTATCTGTCATTAGCAGGCAGCGCAGCACAGGCGCATGGGTAATTTGACAAGCTAAACCGGTGCTCTTTCATACTGGACTGCTTCATTGGACTTGAGTAAATATATTCTCCGGCTAATGCATATAAATAGAAGAGCTGTGTTTGAACAGCTGAGAGAAGGTGAAGCTCCGGGAGCAGCGGGTGGTGGATCGAAATAAGGATGTAAATCAGCCTGAATACTGTTGTTTCAGTATTGTGAAAAAGGCTCATGAGTGGCACCACACCCAGGGATACTATCGCAGTAGACATACCGGGGTGACCGGGGGTTAATCTCCCCTGGACCCCTTTTTTATCCTGAAACTGCTTGTTCACACTGATTGGGGAGCTTTTAAACTGAAATAATCCCGAGGTCACAGTCAGCTGTGTTATCTCTCTGCTTCTCTCTCAATGATTTATTCATGATTTATCTGTGCGGACGTCGAACAACAGACAGGTGCTGACATTAGTACCGAGTCTTTTCTACCTCCAGTGAAGTGTAAAAAAAAAAAAAGAAGAACAAAAAGATTTTTTTTGCAATACTTTTTAAGTTAATATGTTTCCATCAGGTTTTTTATGCCCAAATTGAAAATGTGCATACAAACGGGGTGGATGGAAACACACTGAATGTCCCCAGACCAAAATAACAATTACGTTGTAGTTGCTCTTTAAAAGAAAGGAAAGAAAGAAAAGACCGAATGCATATAGAGAGATAAACCGAGAGAGATGGATGCATTAGATGTGTCACTGTGTGCCCCGCTGCCTGTCACCTGTCCGACACCTGGGGATCAGGTGGAGCGAGAGACATCGGGGGGAAATGAAGAAAAAGGAGTGACAGAGAAACAGGAAGTGACACAGAGGCTGAGCTGTTTCTCTCCCTCTCACCACCTGCACATCCTGTGTGAGAGGAGCCTGTTGTTTGAGAGTTACCACGTGAGACATGGAAGAAATGAAGACTTAATTAATAAGTTGCTGATGTTTTTCCTCCTTAAGCATAGCATTTTTTATGTAATATTTTTAATTCTTAATATAAGTTGTGGGATAAATAGATGAGATGAACCAAATGTTGCTTCAAATTCTAGAAGGTTTGGTGTTTACCAGTCTACCTAATGAATTAAAGGATAGTTCCAGGTTTTTAAATATCTGTCTTTAATATTAATGCATCTCCCGACATACACTGGTGGAATGTGACTAAGTGCTGCACTTTGACTGTCGTCAAAATTCTGCATAATGAGTACTTTTACTTTTGGTAATTTAAGTATATTTTGATGCTAATACTTATGTACTTTTGTCTCAGTAGGATTTTGAATGTAGGGCTTTTACTTGTAACAGAGTATGTCTACATTGTGGTATTACTACTTTTACTTAAATATCAAATATCTGAGTACTTCCACCGCTGCACACAATAGTCACAATTCTCTGTACCGTGCCGTTTCCTCCCCTTTGACATTGTAATTCTGTTCAATATCTGTCTGCAAACCATACTTCTTTGTGGAGCATTTCATACTCCATATATAATAAGTGCATGGTGCAACAAAGCGAGTGAGCTATGTCATCCCCCCTGTTGACTCCTGATACTGTACATACACTATCAGGTAGCAGTGATGCAATGCTCAGGCTGACCTGTTGATGCTCACACGCTCCTAACACAGCCCAGAGACATTCGTCTAGATGACCTGGCAGGTTTGAACACTTATTTATATGCCTGGGAATAACCTGGATTTCTTCACTCAGTATTGACCAACATCAGGGTTTTTCCACTTTTTTTTCCCCACTGAGAACATGTGGCATCAATTTTTTTTTTTTTTTTTTTTTTGTTTGTGTTTTTTTTTTTTGGCTAGATTCTCCCACTTTAATCCCTCTTCTTGTGAGACATAGTGCAGAGAAAAAGAAAAAGAAAGATGGGAATGTCAGCGAGGAAGCACATGGCAGCTGAGGGTCATTAATCACTGTCATGGCGGAGGATGAAAGACATGAGAGATGGAGCAGCAGCCGACATGGCAGGAATCGCTCTCCAGAGATGAGATGAATAAACCTATTCAGCGGCCTTCACTGTTGTTGATATGAGGCTGACATCACATCCTCCTCCAGCTCCGAGTCGGTGAAGCAGGAGCGTCTTGGTCAAAAGAGGGGAAGTGAATGCATCACGCTCTGACCGACTTATAGATTTTGCATTGAATTACTGCCAGCCTCGCAGCTCCCAGAGGCCCCCAAATATCTCATGGAGACAACTGAGTTATGGATCACGAAAATGTTCAGGCTCAAGTGGGAAAGGCAGCTTATCAGACGCAACGTTGATTTGTACAGAAGAAATCACAGATCGGAAAGAACACAAGCTTTTAACAAATGGGTAAAAAAATGCTCCTCCGTCACAGCTTTGTGTAACTCCATCTCTACTTGTCTAAACTTGTGCGTTTCGGACGTTTTTAATGCTCAGATAATAGATCCGACAAATATCCAGAATTCCTGGAACCGTAGATAAATAATGTAACTTTTGTTTTTAACGTCTATGAACAAATCCTGTCGGCGGAGGTAGAGAAGCCGCAATTACTGCTTCCAACACTGTAATGTATGCGAAGGCTTTTGCCTAGAAATCTGTCCAGAACATTCTATAGAAGTGGTATATGTTGAAAATATAGTCATCAAATGCCATTAAAATAAGGATTATAATCAACAAAACTTTTCAACTAAATTCAGTCCAGTTTTAACAGACCGCTGGACGTCTTTTCTGGGCGGTGCTCCCTGTTATCGGCGGCTCCATCACCAAACCGAGATGGAAAAAAAGGAAGTAAAAGCCAAAGAGATAATTTTTACTTTCCTAAATCTCCATTATTATTAAATAATGGTATTCTGCCTACACTGAGGACGATGGTGAGCCGTCAACCCGCTGACCTTGTTTTTTTCGCTTTTTCCTGGCCAGATATTTCACTTTTACTTTATCGTATGTTTCCAATTTTTGTCAAACTATGTGAGGAAGCGTGCTGTGTTTTTATGATTTTGAATCTTAAAATGGCAAGTTATTCCTGCTGGGTCTTAAAAGTCAACCAATCTTGCGCGAACGTCTCTATACTGTCAACAGTGCCGAAGTGAATTTCTTTTTAGAAGTGAAGGGACTTCATATATTTGAGTTGAGTAGTAAAAAAAATATTACAGTGTTTTACACAGTTTTATTAACATATTTACAAGGTAAAGGTAAACATTTTCATCAGCAACTCTTAAACACTTAGAATAATCAGCAGAATTGACCTCAGTCCTCCCCAGCTTCTGATTGGTTAGTTCAGTCACATGTGAGTTAGGAACAAGAACGTGTTGTTGACGTGAAGCTAATGAAGTGAAAGTTGTCCGTCTCCATCCCGCTGTTTCGTCTCACTAGGAGTGATCCAACCACTACATATCAAACCCTCACATTGCACAAATATGGTGTAATTGTCTGTATGGAAACAAGTTCCCCATTTACGTAAATGGATAATTGATGGTATTCAGATGAATTAATGCAAAAATAGAGAAGGAACCATCATAAAAACAAGAATATACATTTCTCCCTTTTTTTTTTGGTTTCAGATTTTTTCCCAAGACAAGTGAATAACAGAGCAGATGTGAATTCTATAGCAGAAAAAAAAAACCCATTAAATGTATTTCCAGTTGTATATTATAAAGAAAAAAGAAGTTCATAAAGAGGGAAAGGGAATGAGGAGTAAATCTTTTCTCTTGCCCACATTTCATACCACGATTTTGGCCCGCTGCACTGCGGTTGACTCCTCAATATGAACCAAATGTTTGAAATCACGATACTTTATTATTCTAGCCATCCTGCAAATCTATAACATCCCTTCGCTTCAAAAAAGTGGAACGTGCAGAATGCATGTTCTGAATATATATTTCGTCTTGCCTCGGGCTGAGATGTTGGGGTGGAAAGAAGAAAAAGAAAAAAAAAAAAAAAAAAAAAAAAAAAAAAAAAAAGGTTTCCAGTCAAGAGTATGATGAATGTGTTCGGGCTAGAGGAGAGTGGGTGGTCTGTATCTGTCAGCGCTGCTATTACAGCAGACAGCGGAGTTACAGGCCAATAAGCCACACTATCATCACCGTCATCAGCAGCCGATCCCCTTACAACAGCTCTCAGCTGTCCACATCACAACCCTGACAGCCCAAACATGCACTTACCCAGAGAGCACTTGAATGTCTCGCATTAGAAAACATGTGGCTGTTTCACTGTATGTTCTTAAAGGGCCGGGTCACCCAAATGATGGGAAGAAAAAATGATTACTGCAACTAGCAGTTGTGGTATTCATATAATTTACTGAAGTAAAAGTAGCAGTACCACGGTGTGGAAATACTCTGTTACAAGTAAAAGTCTTGCTTCCAAAGTACAAAAGTATTGTATGTACTTTCACTGGAACTACATTCTACTGAAGAAATAGTCCCTATGAAAGCTTTTAATAGTGTGTTCTGTATCTCAAAACCTGGGCCAAGATGACCAAAAAAATGATACTAGCTAGCGCTAAAGTAAGAAACATTTGAGTTTTTTTACGATAGAAACAGCCGAGAGAAATTACTGTAATAATCCTCATGTTGTACTCCCTGTTGCGTTTTTGCTTGCTTGTGTTTTCTTGGAGTCGTGACGCTCATTCGCTGGAATTTTGATGAGAGATTTACTGGAGCAACACGAGCCCGAGCGCTATAATTACTGAGCTAAACAGAAGACCTGCTATCAAAACAGTGTGGCGTTGGTTAGCAGCGCTGATTCATGACTGTGAAAACATGAGACAGACACACACACACCGAGGGCAAATGCTTTTTCTTTTTTTTTTATATCAGCTAGAATGTGGAGGAGAATAATGAGGTCACCTATGAGCCACTGCGCTACATTAATGAGGTTGCTGTCTGTCACTGTGGCCAGCTACAAGGACACACACACTTGATCACCTAGCATTATCTGTCCTCTTGTCACTTGGTCCTGGCATCCATTCAGAGGCAAAGAGAGAGTGCAGCAGAGTGTGGATCAGACTGTACAGGCTCTGTTTCTGTATCCAGCTCATGTTAGACCCCTCTGACAACACAGCATTGATTTATGACTCCTGCGAACAGACACAGCCAGCAGACATCACTGCACAGGCTCGTGTGTGTGTTTTGTACTCACGTGATTGATTATCCTGTCCGTCTTGTCTGTGGCATTTTTGAAATGTAATCTCTCTGAACAGCATGAAAGGTGTGAGACCCCAGAGAAAACACCATTCTCCCTCCCTCCACCCCCAGCCCACGTCTGCTCGGTGCAGGCTGTATTGTATTAGCATACCTTTGCTTAGGCATACGAGGAAATTGAATTCCACCCTCTTCCTGTAAGACTCTCCCCAGGATTAAACCGTCACAGTGTGATTTACTGTAACCTTGCTATAAACAGCGTCATCCCTCCTGATTGATGCTCCCAGCGAGCGTTTCGTGTTGCCACATTGTCACGCCATCATATATTTTATTTTGCTCACTGCACAATGACTGCAGCATTGAATACAATAGAGGGTGTTTGCTTGGCAGTGGTGGGAGACGCGTAAAAGTTTTCAGGATTAAAGTAAAAGCCTCACTGTTTAACTCAAAGGGCAATTAGCTTCTCTAAACCCCTCCCCTGAACAGTGATGGTCCAACTATAGTTTAGCAACGGTAAATAGACACAGCAGGCCTGTCAAGCTTTGGATTCCCCACAAGTGTCATGCATGGGGTGTGAATAAGTTCAAGCAAATGTTAGCATGTCCGGCTTACTAGCTTACAACCTAGAGTAAAACTGTCTTCACTACCTGCAGTCGTAAGCTTCTGATGCCGTGTCTCCACTGCATGGGACCGTACTGCTGTGCTCAACTCCACTCGCTTTTTGATACAAGGTCCCCTTCCTCTATTTAGTTTTCCACTGCTGATGGTGCCCCCTCAGTGTAAGTGGGATTATTAGCTGATCGCCGTACCGCCGCGTGAAACTTCTGTGAAATCATCAACGCGACACCCGCCGAATCCTTTCAGTCTGCTTCCAAATGCAGGAACATCGGTACTTTTGTCAACTGTACAACAGTGTGTACGTAGTGTGTCCAACGTAGTGAATGACGTAGTATTATTGAAAATAAAAACAAAAATCTGGCTCTAGTGAATAAAAGAAAAATGGGGGGTTTGTGCAGGACGTCCCGTGTTGTGCTAGAGACGATTCTCTCTGACCAATCAGTGGCCTTCAAGGTTTTAACTCCCCTCTACGTAGTATAGAATCAGCTCGCCTGGAACCTCGACAGAGGTGATTCCAAAAAAAAAGAAGTACCAAGTGCTTTCCTCGCTAAAGTAACACTAACCGATAACTGCTGTTAACTGTAGTTGCCATCAGCTAGAAGCGGCGTTGGGTGTCGTGTCAGAACCAGAGCCAGGCGGGCGTGGAATGGAACCGGGTTAGTAATATTCGCTTGCTTGCTTTGTCATTGGTTGTTGAACTTGCTTGATGTTTGGCTGCGTTGGCAAAGTTGTCAACTCGCTAGTATTTGATCATAAGTAATGTAATCGCAACAAATGCACGTGTGACGTCACAGCGATCCATATATACGACGGTGACAAGTGAATCGCTCTCTGAAACTGTTATGGCACTACATCGCAAAAAAATGCCAATTACTAAATAATGTTGCTTTAAAACTTCTGCACTGACGCAATCCCAACCACGACAGCTCTGGCACAACTGCTAATTTTTCTTCCTGTGTGTGTGTGTGTGTGTGTGTGTGTGTGTGTGTGTGTGGCTGATGATAAATGAGCTCAGCAGATCCTGAGAGAGCTTGCAGAGGAAAGAATAATTGGTATTTAAGCACACTTGTAAATTACCAACACATTTGTCTTAGACTGTCCCCTTAGGGATGTCTGACAGCACAGCACACAAAGTATATAAAGCTCACATACATCTGTTCCACATAGCCTTATTGGATCTGCTGACATCACTTAAATACAAACTGTCAAGCCATGCGCCATAATTCATACTTTGACGTTAACATAAAGCAGTCTTTTGCTGTCTTTGCACCTGCATTTATGTGTGGGTGTGTGTGTGTCTGTGTATGATAGAGCTTGTCTCAGCAGGTGTGCGCCGGGTCACGCAGAGTGCACAGCGATGTTTATCTCTAAGTACCGCAGACAGGCATGCTGGACCGCCTGGTGGGAAAACGGGATTACAGCTATCTGTTCCTCTGCGGCGTGCTGAGCGCCAAGCCTGTGATTTTTGCAGTTACATGTTTCCATCAGCAGCACACATGCTGCCTGCCACTTTGTTATGCAAAGGTGTTTGACCTAGCAAAACAGCTGGTCATGAGAAGATGAAATGTTTGGCAAGTTAAGTGTTTTTCAATATTAAGTGACGGAGATGGTGAGATTAGCTAGAATGAGCTTTATTGTTATTAATTACGGAGTGTAATATAAATCGGACAACTGCTCAGTGAACTTGATGACTTTGCTTTGACTTTTCGTTGGACTTCATCCTGCTAAGCACCGACTTGTTTTGAGTCTCCTGCCAAAAGTTTGGATCATAACACAGCTTTGTGTTTCTCCAGCCGCAAACCTGCTGAACAGCCTTCCAGAAGAAAAGAAAAAAAAAAGCCAGAGCGCTTCGATTCATCATCCTCATTCATAAACAGTCATTAATGTTTATGGCAGGTGTCGTGACATGTTTACGACGGCATTATGTCTGCTTTACGAGACCACTGTCAAGTCGGGTTTTTACGAGCGTGGCATTCGGAGGCAGCGGGGGGACCGCTGGCGGCGCGTCCAAGAGGTTCTGGGAAGTTTAATCAGTTACTCGAACACACTCACAAATAAAAAGAGAGAACAGCGTTTGGCAGGGAAGTTGGCCTGTTTGACGGCAGATAGCCATCAAACCTTCTCATTAAACTCTCCGAATCCAGGCTGCCCTGTTCTTCAGGGCTTTTATAGGAAAATCACTACTCTCAATTTGCTAGCTGTTGTAAAAGTTGTGTTTCAGGTAGTGGGTGTGGGTTGTGGTGGGGGTTAAGCAACGCCACAGGATCCCCCACCCTCCTGCTTTATGGCAGGCTGTAAAGCTGTTGGCAGGCGGACAGCGGCAGTATCTTTTTATCTGGCTGCTAATTTAAGGAAGGAGATTAAGGTTGTGAATTACATTCATGGTGCAGGCTTTTTTTTTTTTTTTTTTTGTATTTGTTGATCGTGACAAAGGGTTTGGTTTGAGGCGTGTGTGCAGAATACAGAGCAGCTCCTCATTGTTTTTCAATGTTCTTGTTGTTTCTTCCAAATAACACTTCATCTGAGGTTAAATAGCCGTGCATTGCTGACTTCTTTCAAATGTATTTTTCTATATATTGGTGCCACCTATCTATAGAGGGGTTTTAGGTTGTTACAAATTATTAAGAAAGCATTTACTAATGCTTTATAAATCAGTTATAAGCCACTAATAAGCTTTTTTTTTTTTTTTTTAACAACCTGGGAACCAAAAATGTGTTTTAATTGTTAGCCATTAGCAAGGACTTGTAAACCCTTTTATAAGAGGTAGTTTATTGTTTTTGTGACATTCTGTTCTATGACTTAAGTAGATGTGTGGGGTGAAAACAATCCATACTTTATTCATTAGAAAAATGACTTCATTGGCTGATTGTTCAAACACTTAAAATGACTCTTGTTTGTTTTACTGACGAGCAACCTCTTGGAGTTGTGCAACTTTGTTAAAACACACTGTAAATGACCTGTTCAGCAGCGGATAGACACAGTTGGAGACTAGCTGGTGAACATAGTGGAGCATTTGGCAGCTGAAGAGACAGATATTTATCTCAGGAGTTGGTAGAGACCAAAAACGGAGCTAAAAGAGAGCGAATATAGGGCCTAAATTCATCAGACGGACACAAACACGACTCCAAATGAATGATAACGTTGCTTAATAACTGCTGGATGTGTAAATAAGAAACCGCATTGATATATCCTCACCTTTTTCAGTCGATGTGGCAAACTTGTTAACAACTTGTTTCCACCCCAAGTAGTTTATTTTGCCTAAACCAAACATTAACCATTAACCTATTTAGTCATTTAGG
The DNA here is from genome assembly GCA_943593645.1 of Bovichtus variegatus. NCBI lineage: Eukaryota > Metazoa > Chordata > Actinopteri > Perciformes > Bovichtidae > Bovichtus > Bovichtus variegatus. The sequence continues at coordinate 7,501,095 of CALSCE010010647.1, forward strand.
TGGGAGTATTCCTGACAGAGTACCCCATCCAGTCACCATGATGTCCTAGTTTTAAACAGTTTTACCATTTTTTTATACCTTTACAAATGGCAGAAAGATGCATCGGTTGAGAGATTCCTCGTTATTTATACAGCAGAGCTTCCTTAGCCGATATACACATTCATTCGGAGTATATGGTGAGTAATATCTCTCTTTAAATAGCTAATCTTTGAGCTGAAATAGTAGCTGCGTGTCACTGACGCTTGGACATGCACGGCCCTTCTCTCCGTGCCCTGGCAAGCACTTTACAAACACACGTAAGCAGTTTTATTGATAGGATAATCCAAGACTGATTAATGGCCCAATAATCAGCCGTAACCTGCAATAAATCAGCCGCTGATCAATACAGCCTGTGCTCTGCAGCCGTGGCCTGATCATTACCATGTCACTGTATATCTACCATTAGCACAGGAAGGCTGAGAGCTAAAGGGAGTGGAAGAAAAAGTGCTTCCTTTCTAATGTGTTGGAAATTGGATTGATAGAGAGGTCATTTTTTAAAATTTCATTTGTCTGCCCGCCTCTCTCCCTCCCTCTTCTTTCGTTGTGATTAATGACCGAACAGCAAAAGGCAGTGATAAAGATGGAGAGGGGTGAGCAGGATGTTAAATTATGATAATGACAGCACAATTAATGACACCGGGAGACATTATTCTTCAGCCTTTTGGCATATCACAGCTGCTCGAAGATGTACAGTGCGCTGATGCTGTTAAAGGTTATCTACTAGGAATTAGGAATAAAAACACAGAGGCTTCTCGGCCATTTGCTGCCATTTCATACTGTCTGAACTTTTACATTATGCCTTTTGAAGTGTTAAAGGTTAATTCCGTTATATTTCAAACCTGACTCATTTCCCATAAATGTGGCTATTGTGGCTCAATGGGTCGTGCTAACTTTGCACTTGCTACCTACATTGTAAAGATTCAATGGGAAGAGAAAGTGTCCCCTGTGACTGTTATACTATTTTATATTATATCATAAGATTATTTTTACTCATGCATTAATGTAAAAGCTGGATTTTACTGTTGTAGTCGGTTGAGGTAGACTTCATTTTCTTTTTTTTTTTAACTTTACTTTTTTGTGTAAAAATGCAGCTAATCATTTGTATTATGGATTAATCTGATTACTGTTTTCTTGATGTCTGAAAATAGTGAGAAATGTCGTCACAATTGCCCAAAGTGACACCTTCACAATGTTGTTTTTTTCCAACAGTCCAAACCCCTGGACGCCGGAACCATGAAATGTTTTTACTTTTTTTTTTTTTTTTTTTAAACGAGACGATTATCAAAATAGTTGCCAATTAATTTTCTGTCAATCAATTAATTGTCTAATTGTTTCAGCTGCACTTGCACGTTTTCATTTGTTTTTGTTTGCAAAAGTCTTAATTTGCAAAGTGACTACACACTAAAGCTGTCGGATAAATGTAGGTGAAAATAGAAGTACACATTTTTACTCAAAGATACGGTGGGTAATCTTGAGAAGCTAGAAAGAGTACGGTAGGTTTGAAGTTATCCAATCGAAAAAAAACCCAGCCAAGTGTTGCAAACCTTTTTTTTTTTTATATAAAAGTAGCTAGCAGCACTAGCTCCAATAGTCTCTAAAAAAATTATTGGACGGAGTTATTAAAATACATTTGAGGTACAGGATTGTTTTTTGTTTTTTTGTGGGAGCATTTGCTCTCAGGATATAAAGAGAATTTCAACAAATATAACAAAAATGATGATGATGATGATGACCCACCCTAGCTTTAAGTACAGCAAAATGTACGTAGTTACATTCCACCACAGAAATGAGTCGGGTGTCCCTTTGCTCGCAGCTCTGTCAGCGTAAAGCAAACTCAACATGCAGCCGTTGAAACATCAGCCACAATAAAGAAGGCAGATATGGACGCAGAGTTGCCGAAATGGATTTACCACATTCGAATAAAGTGTCCCTGAAATCAGAGATCAGATTAGAGGTTGAGGATTTGGTTGAAGCGCATCTCAGATCCACAGAGGAGATGTGACAGATGGGCGAGGTCACGAAACGAGGGAAATAAAGGATGAAATCAACCAAGTGAGCAGAGGAGTGGTAAAAAGGAAGTGAGGATGACAAGGTGCATGCAGAGGAAGAGCATGTGGGGAGATAAGATAGTAAAGAGAGGGGAGGACAGAGAAGAAGAAAGGTAATTTGAGAGAGAGACCAGTAGGAGAGGTTGAGGCAGGGCTGACAGTGGGCCATTCATCCTCCATGCTAGAAGAGACAAACTGCTGGAAGAGGGAGACAGGCCCCATAAATCACTTTCAGCACGCACACACAAACGCGCGCAATCACACTGTAAAACACATTTGTGGCCACACACACACACGTGCGCGCACACACATGCACTGAAATCCAAAAGGGGAACAGAAAACACACATCTCCTACAGCTTATTTTTAAAAGGTCTGTCTATTTTTTTTTTTTTCATCCTGACCATCTGGGGGTCTTTTCCTTTTTGTGCATTTGGCGGAAAGTAACTTAGTAGATTTATTCAAGTGTAGTACTGAAGTAATATTCTGAGGTAATTTACTTGAGTGTTTCCATTTCCTGATGCTTTATACTTCTACTCTAAGTGCTACATTTCAGTTGGAAATGTTTCACTTTTTTACTTCACTACAATTGTTTTGACAGTTTTATTTACTTTACAAATTGAGAGTTGTGCATACAAAACATACAAGGAATGTTTTTTTATCAAAAAAAAGTAACCAACAGTTGGTCCAAGTACAGCTGAAACGAGACAGAGAATTAATTGGCGACTATTTTGATAATAATTTGTAGTCCTTTTTCATGTAAAAAAAAACGTTTCATGGTTCCAGCTTCCAAAATGTGAAGATCTGCTGCTTTTCCTTTTTTATAGTTATTAATAAAATATTTTTAAAATAATTTTATCTTGGTCTGTGGTTGGGGTCACTTTGGGCTCTGAGTAATTGTGGCTGCATTTTTCACTATTTCTCACTAGTCTTTACAAACAAAACTATCAAACAATTGAAAAACCAACAATTAGTTGAAGTTTTACACAAAAAAGTAAAAAATTAGCTCCACCTCAACCAACTACAACAGTAAAATCTTGCTTTTACATGAATGCATGAGTAATAATAAGACTAATTAAATACTTTAAGTACATTTTCCTAATTCTACTTGCATACTTTTACCTAAGTAACATTTTCAATGCAGTACTTTCAATTTGGTATTAATAGTTTTACTGAGGAAAGGATCTGAATACTTCTTCCTCAACTGCTGTGGTCCTTCCTTTTCTGTTCACGTGTAACAAGAATGTGCGGTGAAGGGAAAATACCAAATATTCCTGTAACATTTGGATTTTCCGCTCGCAGTCCAGTAAAACGTAGGTGGCGGTGGTTGTTCTTCCCCTCCGTCTATCTGCGGCCAAGGCCGGCCGCTCTGTGACTGATCGACTCTCTCTCTCTCTGTGGGTTCTGTCCGTCACAAGCCTCCCACTTTCCTCCCCCGTCCAGAGAGGGTGAGGAGTGCCAGTTCCTCTTCGCCCAGCCCTGACCTCTGCGCTGACATGCATGCCGTATTTTGACAGCGGGCCACGTGCTGACCGCGGCTGCCGGGCAGGTCGGGGAGTGGCTGCCCTCGTGTTTTCACTGGAGGATGTTCTTTTCATTGTTGTTTCAGTGATTATTAAGGTTGGATCTTTTTTAGAAACAATTAATTAAACCGGGTGAGGATGTAATTCACTCAACAGCTTCTTCTGTGGCACAAAAACATGCCTGCCCTCTCTCGCCTTTTTAAGAGCTGCTAATCCACCTTAAATTATTTCAGTGTCACAGATTTTAATGAAGACATTTAGTGCTGGTTCAGGCTTTTCAACGCTGCCAAGAATGGAATTGTGGGAGAAGTACTGAATCATGTGAGACGTGGGCAAATTTAACCACACCGAATACAGACTCAAAAAAACAGTTTGAGCTATTTCTATGTCCAACCATCCCAAAAAAGAGGGTTTCTGAAGGCTTTTGTTTATTTAAATGTCATATTACCCATAATCCACTACACAGTTTTGGGCATTCTTCACCATCAACATGCAGTATATATAAAAGCATCTAAATATTAACACAAATTATCATACAAACACTTATAATATCCTTGTAATCGTATACCATATTGTTTGATGTCTGCCTCTCAAGGCTTTCTCCTAAATTTTAAAGGTAGAATCAAAGCTTCATCTTCAAGCTTCTTAAAGCAAACAACAGATTAGTCCCTCTGTAACACCTGCTTCTTTAGAGATTGACATGCTATTGATGATACATTTCTTTCTCTCTCAGATGATTTGAAATTCACAGTTTACATAAATTGCAAAAAGAACGCTGTTCATACCCTACCACGAACAGATGATACCTTTAACTATTCACAATCATCATGACAAAGTTATTTGAAAGAAAGCATCAGAAAAAACTTGAGTCATTCCTTTTTCAAAGATGCGAACAATTTTTATTTACCCAGCTGTAAGATACAAAACACTTGAAGGTAAATTCCAGTTTGTTATGACTTGGATCTTATTTTCATGTATAATTTCTGTCTTTGATATTTGATTGTTGTACTCACTAACAAACTATTTGGGAAAATGGCAATATTGCACAACTACAGTAAGTACTGCAAGTCAAAGTTGAGCCAGGAAGTTGGTCTGTAAACTGTGATGGACAGACCAACATTACTTTATTAGCCAAAGTTTTTCATTTTAACCTAGTTGCTTTCTGAAGGATCTTCTGACTTCTCGTGTTTCTTTTCCCATTTGTACTTGCAATGTCACTGCATTCTCAGCATAAAACTCGTTGAGTACATTGTTAATATCACAAAAAGAAGCTAGAAGGACACCTCCGCCAAGGCCAATCCGCTTCACAAATTTAATGGGTTCATCCTTGGCCCATGCTTCACCTTTCCACCAAGTCTCGTGAATATCTGGCTCGTAGTTGTTCCGTAATCCTGCTGACAGGCAGAGAAACAAACACACAAACAAACAAACCAAACTGAAAACACAACCTCCTTGGGGGAGGTAATGATGGCCAAAGGTTGTGGGAAACTGGAACTGGAATTTCATCTTAAATGGATGTAACAAACGAAATAGGTAATGTACAGTAAGTAATGTTAGTATGCAAATCTATGGACACACGGAGTGAGTGATGTTTGTCCAGTCATTTTTAATGCACTTACATGTGTGTTTTGCTCCTGTGTGAGAGTTTGCACTATATGCGCTGAAGTCCAGTTGTGTGTCTTGATAGCGCTGCAACAGCTGGTGTTTTAATGATGTATAATATGACTGTGTGTGTGTGTGCGCAGTATGGTGGCTCTCACTCATTGTGTTTACAGCAAACACAGGATATAAATCATTAGTGTGACCCAGGTCATACGTCACCTTAATACAACTCTATAGGCAGCAGCAGCAGCGAGCAAAGTGAATGTGACTCACATTAGCAATGCTGCAAAGCAGTAGAGGTCTTTGTGCTGTACGTGTTTGTATAAGTATCGCATGTATTATATGGAAGTGATGGCAAGAAAGTCAGAAAAGCTGTAAAAGTAAAGTATATTTCCCCATAGTTAAGAATATAAAAAAAAAAAAAAACGGAGACCAAAGAACAAACAACATAATTGTACATAAATCCCATTACGGCCTCAGCATGTGCTGCGCTGCATGTGATCCATCTTTGCTTTTCAACATGTGTAAATGAGGGGGGATTTGAAAAAAAAAAAAATGCACTAAAGGAAATATGTGTACCATTATGTGCAGAAGAAATTAATCCAGTGCATAAAAATTAGGACAAATGAAATGATCTTGAACCTGACGTCATGTTGTAAATTCCAGCTATTTATTCAAATTCGAAACAACTTTTATTAATCCCACCAAGGGGCAATTAGTTATGAGCAGCTTGTACACAGAGAAAAGCACTAACGCAAAACATACAAACAAACAAATACACCAAGGAGCTTATGTGGAATAAAATGTATAAATAAATAAGGGTAAAAAAAACAACCTATGGAGCAAGTCGGATTGCAGAGGGGATGAATGATTTTGAAAAGCAGTTAGTTTTACAAGCAAGTAAAACATAACAACGCCCTGATGGCAACTGAGAGGATTCACTTGCAAGAAGATGACCTGAAGAAGCCAAGATGCTTGCTGCTTGGGGAACCCTGTTTCAATTCCCCCTTTCTTGCTTCTTCTCGTCTTTTAAATTGGGTCAATGATTCCCTTCTTGACCTCTCGTCCATTGCCTTCCACCATATGTGAAGCAGTGGGATCAGGAGCGGGGAGGTCAAATCCCATTAGAGTCCGGTTTTCCAACTTCCCCTTCCCACCTCCGGGACTCAACCATAAGACGGTTGCTGTGATCTCTTCTTGTCGCCGGTCTAAGTCTTGATGATCGGAGGCATGGAGAGGAGAACAAGAGGAAAGACGGGAGTGAAATGGGAGGTAGAAGGTAAAGGAGGACTTGGAGCTCCTGTTTTACAGGATTTATTTGGAAGAAATCTGAATAAATCTAAGCTCAACCGGACTGTTCGCAAGGCTGAGTCTGTCGCTGAGCCTCTTTTTTTCTTCTCATTTGTCTGACTGAATTGACAGCCGTCGCTAGCAGATTTTGTTAGCTTGAGCTAGCTGGCTAGTGTTAGCTCAGTGAGTTGGTTGAAGAGGTCTTCTCCAGCTGACTTTTTAATGCTTCAAGCTGAATGGTTTTAAAATGAGAAAAGGGGTCTTGGTTAAAAACTTCATGGGTGTATATATATATATATATATATATATGAATGAATGAATGTCTGATACAAGATATCACGCTAAAGAATTGAGGCTAAACGTCATAATAATAATATTTGCACACTTCACATTAGCAACGGGCATTTTCCGTGTGATAAAGCACAAAGATCAATTTTTTTAAAAATTTTTTTCTCCAACTGTTCTTTTGACGACTGGAATGCATTTTAACAGCTTGCTGTAAAGTCACACAAAAACATACAACATGGCTGATAATCGGATTGTCTTCATTTCACAAATGAAGGACAAACTCTACTGAGCCGATGAGTAAAAGGACAATGCGTAGAGAAGGATAGTTCAACAGCTGATTGATATTTTTGATAACATTGGCTGGGCAAGCTGGAATTTAACCATCCTCTAAAGAGCAACGTTAGCTTAAACTCTGATAGCATCCATACATACATAACAACGTAGGTCGCTGATGAGATGCTCGTTGGCGCTGATAGTAACACCACTGTAAGCTAGTTAGCCGAACATGCTAACGGTTGCAGCTTACATTATATCCGTTTTATCCATTTCTTACACTTCTGCTGTTGTGGGTTTGTTTTGGAAAGGCTAGAAAAATGCACCATCCTCAAAACTCTTCAACGCACGTTTCAGCATGTGGACAAATCCAAAGCTTGCCTAGTTACGGTTACTAAGCTAGGATTGGGCAGTCTCTTCAAACTGCCAGTGAAATGTGCAACAAATGGTCTTGACTGACTAGTGTTTGTCGTTAAATGTCGCCTTTTGGTGGGAACAGATAAATTAAACCTTTGGCTTATTAGCTCCCCAACACCTTGCCAACCAATGGCAGGCAGGAAAGACTTTGTGATTGTTGGCCAGCGAAGTTGCAGCCAACTACAGGACTCAAAAGGAGAGGCATTAATCAAATCTTGAGTATGGTGGCAGACATCAGATTGCAGAGGGCTGCAAAACAATTATGTCACTGTCCGTGAGGCCATACAGCAGGCATTTAGGGGATTGCATTAAGTCAATGGCTCAGTTGAATAGCGAACTAAGCTAATGTGGAACAGGGGCCTCTGGAAACTATTTGCTTGACATAGTAGGAGGCGGAGGAGAAGAGAGTGGAGGAGTGAAGCTGCGAGTCCCTCATTTTCTATCTCTTCCTAATTCTTTCTGTCTATTTTTCCACCTTTTTTGTCTTTTTTATTTAAGCCGACAGGCTGAACTGGAGGGCGTGGGATGGCCAGTGGGGGAATGAGGATGAGAGAACAGTGTAAGAAGGGAGGAGACGGATGAAATGAGATAAAGACGAGCAGCAGGGTGAGCTGCAATGAAAGAAACGAGAATATAAAATGATTGGTCGAGGAGAGGAAACAAAGAGTAATGCAGTGTTGGGTAAAAAACAAAGGCACGGAGTTCCCTTTAGTAAATCAGTATCTATTTGTGTTTCTGCAGCGACGTAAAGGCCTGTTTTCCCGTGGATAGTGAACTTTATGGCTAGATTGTATGAAAATAGTGTTTTGTGATGAGAATACCGTCACGATTTGTGGAAGAACAAGTGTGAATATGCAGTTTTCTTTTATTTAACCGGATAAAAGTGCCATTAAGATAATTGAAAAGCCTTCATGGCCTCCTCCTGGCTGCATCTCATTTCCTCCCCGATATCCATGAACAAGTATAACGGCGCACACTTTCGGACAGCCTCTACCTGATGGCATTCATGGTGTTGCACTTTATAAATAAAAGTCATGAATGTGGTTGCGAGCCTTTGGCATACCTTCGCCAAACGCTGGGCAAAAGGGGAATGGTTGTCCAAAATAAAGTTACAAACATTGTTGGATGCAACTCCAATATCAGAAAGAAGTTTTCTAAACCTCTGTTAAATTCACACGCACTTGGTTTTACACTAAAAAGGGATAAGAATTGGTTCAATATCAAGTCCTGCAGTACACTGCTTCAAGTGGAAGAGAATATTTATATGAACACTTTTTTTGCGCGGTAAGAGGGATGTCAAACTGACGTGCATTTTAACCTGCCCTTTGCATGTAAAGCTCATTGAACTTATCCGTGTTAAAATGTAACTGTTAGTCCTGAATGAAGCTTGTATCAGTGATATCACCTTGATGACAAACAGTACAGGGATGGCATGGGATGAGCCAAAGTGAGAGTTTATGGGTCAATAGCTGTCACAGCTCAGGACAGCTCAGGACTCCTACGATCCGTAAAGCTGCCTGCTTAAAAAGATTATGACTGCACTGTAGCTATACAGTGTGAGTGTGTGTATGTGTGTGTGAGTGTGTGTGTGTGCGCACAGGAAAAAGAATAAATTACAGGGTAATGATATTAAAAGCATAAAGTCGTTAAGATGCCAAGTTAAGACACAATAAATCCAGTCATGGCTTCTACAGCCTGTCCCCACACGAGGTAATTAAATTAGATTTATAAGCCATATTACATCAGTGCTAGATACTTCATCCACCCTCCACCGTCCCTCCATTTTGCCCTGCTTTATTAGACGACCTGACAGCCAGCGAAAAATATGGAGGAATGTTCCAGGTCCCGGGCTGCGAGAGCTCTGCACTGGGCACTTTGTCTTTCGGTGGTGTCAGTCGTGTCCACTGATAATATATTAAGCGCTCCACTTCTCTGCAGAGCAGGGTAGTAGCAAGGACTGTGGCTATGGCACAGTCAAACAGCTTTATCATCATCCACAGTCACTGTTAGCACTGCTTTACTGCTGCTGCCTAGAGCTGTGATCGGGCCCCAAAAATTCTGTCCCGACCCTACGTGAACCCGCAAAGACTCTGTACAAGCCCGACCCGAGACTGAATCACGGCAGCAGTGATTTAAAAACCAGTATTTCCATGGTAAAATAAATAAAACATTCATTACAAGCTAAAGTAGGGTTTCTATTGTGGTTTTTGAATTTAAGCTCTGAATGTCTGTGCAAGCGGGAGAGCAAACTTTTGACTGCAGTAAAAATGTTGATTGTGAAAGGCTTTGTGTCGAGAACTGTGTCGAAATTACAGTCCGGCCTGTTTTTTTTTTTTTTTTTTTTTTAAGCATCACCACGATCCAATACCTCAAAGTTCCCCTAACCTTAATGAATGAGTCATTTTAACGCGAACCATAATGTTTTCTTAAACCTAACAAAGTTGTTTTTGTTCCTAAACATAACAAAGCCATAACCATATTTTTATCATATCGCGAAACAGATTGATTTTTCAGTGAATTGTTACAGTCTTAGCGTCTTTTAGCTCATTGTTTTGGTTTTTACGGCCCACAACTTTACTGTTACTGCAGAATAATGTGTGGAGAACACACTGGGAACATATTTCATAAGGACCATTTATTTAGGACTATTGCAGAAGTATCGTATTCGGGTATCTCAATCAGGGCAAAAAAAATGGTTGGACACCATAAAAAGGCAGAAAGGAAAATTGTTATTTGGGTGAACTTTCCCTTCAAAGTAGAGGCAGAGAGCAGGGAATGTCGATTTTATAAAAATTAAATAAAAACATGTAATGAGATAAAAGGATGAATGTGACAATAAGTGGAATGATAATGGGCAGAAAATACCCACATTATTATTATTATTATTATTATTATTATGATAATAATGGATATAGGACTCTTGTGTGTGTGTGGGAGGACACTTATCTGCCAACATCAGACTGAATTCGTATAGACAATAACAAGTGCAAGATTAATATTGTTACATTTGATGTTTCAATGTCAGCTGGGAAACTTCACTGGATCTGATGTTAAAATTGGAGATTTTGAAGTTAGTTACTTAACTACAGAAATGCTTAGGGAAGAAAGGCTCGATGAAGTGAAAGCAGTGGATGAAGTGAAAAAGGGACTGCAGTTCAACCTGGTGTGGTTGATTTTAATGAGCCATGGCACTTTTATTATCATTCTTAACAGTTTTCAACAGGCGGGGTGTGATCAATAAGGTGGAGTGAAACTAATTTCAATGGGCCATTGGAATCAATCAAAAAGAGTTTTTATCTACATAACTGCCACTAAGCCCCGCTCGTTAGGGATAACATTAGGAGATGAGAGATTTGCAGCATTTTTAATTGGAACGACATAACTGAGCCGCAGTTTCTCTTCTTCTTCTGCTCACTCCCGATGTCTGCAATTGTTCGCTTTCTCTTTGTTTCCCCTGTATTAGTAGTTTTCCATTAGCTTCCTCTCCCTAATAGGCACACATGTGATGTATTTTACCATGCAACACATCACACACGCACGCTCCCACCCTAATCCTACTCACCTCTTAATCAGACAACCATTAAAATGGGATTAGAGACTATCTGCTGAAATTCCACATTTCCAAGCGGGAGATGTTGTCCTTGTTTACTCGTATGTGATTTTCCTCATTGGAAAGAGACTCAATCTTTTACAGTTGATGTGCTGAGAGCTTCAGACCATTGAGGCCACAGTGTTTTACCAATGAGCTGCGTCTAAATCTGGAGATTGTAAATCTTGTACTACAAGGTCTAAACTGCTCCTATCCAAACACTATCGGTGTCTCTTGTTGAGGTACTGTCTATTCATATTTTTCAAAAGAGGATAAGACATATTTGAGAATATGAAATATCTCAACAACTATTGGATGGATTGGAATTTGGCTCACACGTTCATGATCCTATCAGGATGAGTTGTAATAACTTGGTTTGAGCCCTTGAATTTTCATCTAGCGCCATCACTAACATTTTAATTGGTTCATGACCAAATAACTGAAGAACAAGTGACATTTCCATCGGCCTCAGCTGTACTTTGTGTTTAGCGCTAATTAGCGAGTGTTAGCATTTGAACACACTAAACTAAGAATGAGAGCATGTTAGCATGCTGACGTTAGCGTGTAGCTTTAAGAACTGCTGTGTCAGAGTACAGCCTCATAGAACCGCTAGCATGGCTGGAGACTTTTTCTCGTTTTGTGTTTTTCAACAAGCCCACATTGCGATTTAAAACTCTTTGTACGTTTTTACACCGTTTAATATTTGGGGGGGACCCGTCGTACTGTTAGGGTTGTATTCCACTCTGGAAGTGGAAGCTAGCAAGCCTGCCAATGTCGGCGCTGATGCCCACTAGATGTTACTTTTTCTTTGTGTTATTTGTTTAACATCAGAAATATAAAACATAATTACACTATAATTATTTTTTTTTTTTTTTTGTTTGAATTTAAAAATTTTTATTTAGAATGGGGCTCACCGTTCAGAATTCTGGTTCTCCCAATGTTCCGGTTTGAAAGAATCCAATGTATTAGTGATCCGATTACACAGGGGATCCAGCGGCCACAGGGGGGCGCTATAGTGTCTTAATATCCGTCTCCGACAATAACGATGTATGCATCCATGCATAATGTTGGCGGGTTGTAATTGAAGCGATGTATGAATACTTTTTAGTGCCCGTCCACACAGATATTGTACAAATTACAAATACGAGAGGGCCCTATCGCTGCAGAAAAATAATCAAAACTTAAATTTCTTCTTTTTGGTAGTTCCAATTACACAAGTCAAAACAAACACCATGGATATTTATACTGATTTCTGATTTCTGAAAACTGTTTTTATATTATCTTTGAACTCAACAAAGTAATGGCATAGTCTCTCTTTTAGTCTCTTTCTCCCTCGTCTTCTTTCTCCTTACTCCTCTTCTCTCCTCTTCTCTCCTCTTCTCTCCTCTCATGGCAGTTAGCAGTGGAGGGCTACTTAGCACACAACAGTTAATACCTGTCTAATTTATTAGCCTTCTGCCCCAGCCCTGAAGGGCCATTAGCAACACACACTGACACAGCACACCGGCCTGTGTCGTAATTTATTGTCTTATTACAGTGCTGCTGCGGCATCAATTAATTATCCATTAAAGCGATGCTGTCCCAGGATTTATGGAGGAGACTGTGGGGGCTGTGGGATATACAGTAGGGAGAGGAATGAGGGGGAGAGTGGGTAGATGTGAGGAAGAGGAGGAGATATATGGGGGAGGATGAAAGATGGATTGTTTTGTTTTTTTGGGGGGTTTGCTTCGGTTTGAAAGTTGGGATAAAAATAAAGTTAGCTGAAAAAGCTTTAAACAAAAGCGCCAACACCGGAGTCTGCAAATCAAATGTTGTTCTTTTTATTAACAAATATTGTTTAATTGTGAGATCATAAATCATACTCAAAGCTGAAATATATTCTTTTGTAACACTTTAATTTCCAAGAGGTAATGCATCATTTACTATACCCAGGCTAGTCTCCACACTGTAATATGGTAAGAAAGGAGGATGGTTTTACTGTTGAGGAGGACACTGCTGCTGTGCGCATAAACATCATTACAGTTACTGCCTGAGCTGAATTAATATGTTCAGAGATATCAATAAACACAGCCGTACTACTCAGTTTAATAGAGTCAGAGTTACACTATCCACCAGAAAATTATATTTGCGGTGATGGGAGAAGTTACCATCAGATCCTTAACTTGAATAAATGCTGCTATTCCAGCAGTTGAAAATGTACTCAATTGAATTAAATAAATAAAGTGTAGGCGTTGCTCTTATTATCACTGATGTATTGATATGAAAGCAGCAGCTTGATGCCGTGGTTGCATCATATTTTATACGCTCGTATGTTTTGTGTATAAAGTATATTTTAGTAGAAAGATTTTTCGCCTCTAACATAGCACAGTACCCCAACACTGTACATATGAAAATGACATGAGTGAATGTACCTCTGGAAAAACCACTGTTACACAAACAACATTTTTTTTTTCTGTTTTCACCAAATAATTCACACTGTAAGATTCATGTTCATGTAAACACAGTACAGTATATAGAGCAGACTTACTCATCTCCTTTGTGCACAAAAATAAACACACTCTTGTCCTCAAAACCTGCATATGAGACATACCCACGGCAAAATCTCCTGCTCCCCCCTCCACCATCTCCTCCCCCACCCACCATCTTCCACCCAAACACAATTTGTACAGAAAACAAAGTGTTTTCCAGCGCTGACAGGGAGAATGGATTACTTCCATTACGCTCTACAAGAAACGCATTCTGTTGAGATGAAAGGGTTGTAAATTATTGCGGAAGGTGCTGCTGCTAACAAGTCTGGTGATCCGGGGCTAATAGGGTTCACATTCACTTAATGCATGTGACAAATCATACGCACCCAAATGAGCATCATCATCAACTTCGATCTACAGTAATCCTTAATATTCTGAAATTACGACATACTTGAATTAAACTAAAAAGAATGCCTCTTGCAAAGTAACGTATGCTTTGTTTTTTTTTACAGAAGCTGCGTCACCTTCCTTTGTCCTTCTGAGGAAGAAGAGGTGAATGATTGACAGGACAAATCTGTCACCCAGGGACTATGGGTGACAGGTGAACTTGGAAGCGTGCACGTTGACGGTATCACGTCGCTGTGTCAGGATGTGTCTGCTGACTCGTCATGGCAACTGCTGAGTGACAGACGGAGCAGGTGAGACTGAGCTAAAGCAACCACACCAGCTCTCCCTCAACACTCACATGTGTGTACACGCACATTTTTTAAATTGTTGAATGAGTCATTGCCAGAAAAAAATAACAGCACATTAGGACTCAAAACAACTATTTTAATGTGGATTCTGCTCTAAACGCATCAATGGTGTCAATTGTCAGCTATTTTTTTGTTTATTTAGTGTCAGTCTTAGCCCTGTGTCAAATGTCCTTGTTAGTTTTTATATAGTCTAAAAGTCTGGGCGTTTAGTAACTATGTTTGTATTGTTTTAGTCAAAAACACTTTTTTATTTAGTTTAGTTAATATTAGATTATACTGAACATTTCCCTCAATCTTGTCTAGCCAAAATATCACCTTGTTTCTTTTTCCCAAGCTTGCTTTCACTGTTAACTTAAACTTAAGTAAGTTACTATGTTTCCCCCTGACTGAGCTCATTGTGTGCTGCCCGTGTAAGCCTGATATGGCACACGCACCACAGGAAATTAAACTGCTGCATTGGAAAAAAAAAAAAAAAAAAAAAAAAATCTCTTTTTTATCGTGACAGATTTTTGGTAAAGTAATAAAAAAAAAAAATTAAACTACGTTTTAATTTCGTTTATTTTTTTTTCATCAACAACATTGCATCTTGACATAGGAAGTGTTTAATGACGTCGGTGCCGTCACGTCTTAATCATGTAAAAAAAAAAAAAGTCATTAAGGAGCATATTCAGTCAGCCCCTATCACCCATGGCGTCCTCCAAGGCTCAGTACTTGGTCCAATGCTGTTGTACATCCTACCTCCGGGACGGATCCCGTCACAGCCTTCAACGTGTGTACAAAATTTCATGGCAATCCATCCTATAATTGTCTAAACTTTTCAATAATGTCAACCTCATGGTAAACCCACAGTTAGACTGTTTCATCCTCTGGGAACTATGAATATCTGTACCAAATATTGTGCCAATCCATCAAGTAGATATTGAGAGATTTCACAGAATAACAACAAACTTTGACCTGCTGGTGACATTAGATGAAAAAGAGCATGTGCAAAATCATTCCAAGTCATTCTGTGGGCACCATGAATACCAATACCAAATTTCATGGAAATACAACGTATGATTGTCAAGTCGTCACTAAAAAAGACAAGAATATCCACCGCCGCTAGAGAAAAATTCAGGTGAACACCAGTGTCCTCAGCATTCATGCTCAAGGAACCATGAATGTTTGTTCAAAGTTTCATGGCAATACCACGAATAAGTTGAGATATTTCGGTCTGGACCAAAGTGGTGGCCTGTGGTGGGTGAAAAATGTCCATCCCAGTTTCTCAAAGTACAAAGTGATGTCTTTAAATGTCTTGTTTTGTCAGTCCAAAATCGAAAGATGTATAGTTTAGTGTTTTATGATTATAAAACTGAGAAAAGCAGGTAATCTTCATATGTGACAGAGAGAAAACAGCATTTTCTGCACATTTAGCATGAAAAATTACTTATCAAAGTAGTTTGCAATCTATTTGTTGTAGCTCTACACACACACACACACACACACACACACACACACACACACACACACA
>CALSCE010010647.1:7516904-7541191 GCA_943593645.1 Bovichtus variegatus
ACACACACACACACACACACACACACACACACACACACACACACACAAACAAGTGCACATTCTGATGATAAGAGAGGGGTTTATAGTTTGGAAAAAGTCCTTTGTTTAACTTTCAACCAAACCAACCCTGACACCAACAAACCCATCATCAGTGTTTCCACGACAACAGCTTTATCACGGTCAGAGTTCACATTCATATAAATGTGATTCCTGTGCCGTTATATTCTCTTTTCATCAGCTCGGAGGAACGCTCGTGAGTGCAATCACAATGGATTCACATGTCCTTGGGCAGAAAGAATATATCCAAACATGATTTTCCTTCGCACCTCTCAGTTGTGCCGTCGTCCCGCTGGGTGACGCAGACAGGAAATGGGAATGACTGCTTCCTGTCCGAGCCGGCTTTGAACGCAGGCTACAAGGGACAATGTCGTGGCGGAGCAATGTTCCTGCGCTTTCACCCGGCTCTTTGTAATGTGTGATTTACAGCTTCCCCACTCCTGCTGTTTCATCTGTGATTTAGCGTTTCCCGGTCAGATGGCTATCGGCTGGCTGCCTTACATGTCCGCTTTGTGCCTGCAGGACGGTGCGTTGGGGGGAAAAAAAAGTGACTCAAAAGACCTTTATGCCGTGATCCTGATTTCAGAAAGTACAAACATTAAACTATGAAACAGAAATGAACCAAAGTTCATATTATAGGGTAACATGAAGAAGGATTCAGATCCTTTAATTAAGTAAAAGTAAATTACAGCAATAAATACTTATAAAAGTGCAAAAGTATAATCAGAAAATGTACTTAAGATATTAAAAGTAAAGTAATATACAGTATATATGACATTATTAGATCATTCATACTGATGCATTAATGTGTAAGCAGCGTTTTACTCTTGTAAAGGTGGAGCTAGTTTATATACAGATGGGTTCACAAATTGATTCATTTTATTAATAAAAAGTTTCTCAACATCAAAGTTTAGAGAGGAAATGTGTCTAAAGTGGAACTGCTAACAATTCATAATAAACATCTGAAACTAGACACTGGTTTGTTTTTAAGTGTCACACAGTCATTGGAAACTACGAGTTAAATCATAAACAGTATTTAATATTTTATTAGCTCTTCATATGTTTTTTTTTTTTCTTAATCTAAAATTAACTAAAGCTTTTAAATTATTTTAGTAAAAAGTACAATATTTCCCTCTGAAATGTAGTGGACTGTAAAATAGCTGAAAATGGAAATACTCAAGTACCTCAAAATTGTACTTAATCACAATACTTGATTTAAATGTACTTTGTTACTTTAAACCACTGGAACTCATTTTGTCTCGTGTTACATCTTTGTATTGAGAACTCTTTTTCAAAGCTAAACCAGACAATAAAAGGCTCTTTCATGATGTGGAAGATGGATTTGTTCTCAAAGATTATTTGAATCATCAGATATGAATTACAAAACACGCTACACAATTTCCAAAGTTAGTTTCACATCGAGTTAAGTGTATCAGGATGATAAAAGACGTTTCTTCTTTTGTTCAGTATGAAATCTAAACTAATCTGTAAAGTATCATTGGAATGAAATTATGTAGTGTGTGCTTTAAGGCTTATTTTCCCTTTTTAAAAAAAATAATATTTAAAACCCTGCAGGTTTGTTCACATGCATCTCAAATCTTTCACTCCAGGTATTTTTCCTCCTCAGTTTCTGTTTTAACCACCTTTTCCCCTTTCATTTCTCTATATTTCCATACTTTTTGGAGCCCTAGCATCGTTTCGCAGCCTCCTGACCCTCTTGAACACACACGATCCTGTTAATACTCAGCACTTTTCGAGCCTTAACCTCTGACCTGGTCCCTCTCCCAACCTTCAACCTTACCCTAACCTGAACCTCATCGTAAATTATCCAAACCTATAAATCCTTAACCTTAAATTAAAGGTTGAGGTGATTTAAAGTTCAGCCCATCAATTCTCAACCCTCATGTAGTTTCTATTTTTGCACTTTTAATCCAATTAAAACTGCATTTTTTTGTAGTTTTTAGTTTTTCTTCTTGAAATTAACTTAAAAGCAAAAAAAAAACGCCTTGAGATGTGAATGAATCGACAGTAAAATCTGTTACAAAGTGCTGTTGAGCGATAATTTCCTGGACAGATTTCTCTGTCAGCTGATTGACAGTAAGCAGAGTGTAAACACTAAACGAAGAAAGGATGAATTATGAAAATAAGTTGTTTTTCTCACAAAACGTACTGCCTTTATCTTTTAACTCTTACGCCAACCTTTAAATTTAATCTTAATTGTATGTCTTAACTCTTATCTCCACAAATAATCTTTATTACCATCTTTGTTGCATCAGCTGACTATGACTGAGGGGGAAATTGAGGGTCATGAGTCCAAATCTCCCTCCAGCAGAACCAGAGTAATAAAAAAAAAGAGTCAATAAACTTGGATAATAGTAAAGATTGTCTTTATTCATTTAACTGTTTTATTATATTTTCTGTTCATTGTATTTCCCAAAGCCCCCTCCATATCAACGGGGATACATAAATAACCAACCTAAATAAACCAAAAATAAATGGACTATTACCCTTTTTTATCATTATTAATCTGAATCTGCAAATTAACTAGTAACTTAAGTTATCACATGAATGTAGTGGAGTTAAAAGTACAATATTTGTACTATATTATTATTATTATTATTATGTTGCAGAAAGTACAAGTACCTCAAACATGTACTCAAGTAACAAGTACATGTATTTAGCTGTGACAGGTCATGTATTTAAAGAAATCACAAAATAAAGATTTTCTTTTATTAATTTAACTGTTCCATAAAATGTTTTTCCCAAAAGGATGTTTCAAAGCCATCTCCATACTGCCAGGTGGAGAAAACTGTCTGCAGCCAACAACAAAAAAGCCTAAATAAATAGATTAATACCCTTTTTATACAAGTTTATTTAGTATCTCTGTAAACAGTCATTATTAATCAGAATCTACAAAGTAACTAAAGCTGTCAGATAAATGCAGGGGAGCAGAAGTTTTAAAGTCGCACGGAACGGAAACGCTCAAGTAAACCACCGCACCACAGAGCAGCTTCTTTCTCGTCCTCCACACTCCACCACAAAAAAATAGTATTCTGCCCCTAAATCACACTTTAAACTGCATTTCGATGCACAAACCTGTGTTGTACAATGACAATATATTATTGTTGTGTCTCGTAAAAGTACAAGTGCACCACTAAATATACTTTTCACAACTGGCTGGATGTCAATGGTATACTTGAAGCTGTCAGACATCCTGCAGGTCTTTTATTATTCTTTGTCAACTGCCTTGTAAATGCATCACACCATAAAAAAAAAAGATGTTTTGTTCATATTTTAGTAAACTAAGAATCAATACTGTATGAATAAGTGTTTAGATGCACACGCCTTATGCTAATGGAAAGCTCCTAATGAAGCCCAACACCAAAGTGTGTCCTCGGGCTTCTGTCTCCCAAAGACTAACGGACACTGTCAGAGAGGCTTTTCTTCTCACTCCAAATCCTCTTCCTTTTCCTCCTGACCTCCTCCTTGTATACATGCCCTTGTTGTCATTCTCTCAGCTCCTCGTCCTTCCCTCTTGTCACTCTCCTCCTCCTACTCCTTCCTCCGCTGAGTGAAATAGTGTAGCGAGCAGATGGTGGCGGCCGGCGTACGTTTATGAGTAATACGCTGCTGAGTAAGTTTGTTTTGCTGTGTAAACATTCAACAACTAATGATGGAGAAGAGTTCCCACTAAAGAATAGCTGCGAGAGGAGAGAATTGTAGTTCTTAATATTTACTTAATACTTAATATCACAGTATTGCTGTGTGTCTGTATGCATTTGTCACATGATCACTAGTACGCCTTTATTGATAATGTGTTAATTTAAATGGACTTAAAACTTGATGTTATTTAACACAATTAATTATATATAAGTTGATATTTTATTATTATATCTATATTAAGTATCTATATTATACTTTTTTTATATATATATATTTATATATATTTTTATTTATATATATATTTTTTAAATATATATATATATAATTATATATATATATTATTTTTTTTATTATTATTTTTTTTTAATTATTTTTTTTATTATATATTTTAATTTTTTTTATTTATTTCTTTTGTTTTGATTAGAAAAAAGAAAAAAACATACTAACAATTGATCAATTCCTATTTAACTACTTATCCGTTATTCTTAACTGTTTCAACCATTTATCCATTAGCTAACTATTTTAACTATTTATATATTATGAGATTACTAGCTTTACTTTAAGTTAATAATCTGAATAATTTATTACCTTCGCAGAAGAGGTTCTGTTTCTGGTTCTGGTTGTTTGTCTGTCAGCAGGATTATAAAAAAAAAAAAACTGCCGGCCCGATTTTCATGAAATTTAGTGGAAGGGTGAAGAACCCATGGTAAAGCCAAGGAAGAACCTTATTACATTTTTGGAGTGGACCCGAATCACAGGGCGGATACACGCATCATTTTTTTCGCTTTTCTTAACATTGTGAGAAAGGATATTTGGCCTCGCTGGAGATCTGCACTTCTAGTTCATTACATTTATCTTACTGCTGCAATTACAACTATACATCTTTTAACTTTTATGGTAATAACTGGAGGTAATGGAAGAATGTTTTACATTTCAACCCATTATCTATTATTTTTTAATGCTTTTCGCTAACTTTTTTTAACCGTTGATCCAATAGTTTTGGCTGAGTCTCAACTGTTAATCCAGTATTTATCGCTAACTATTTGTTGACGAATGCTGACAACTTGAGCTGTTAAGTACTTTGAATAACTAAGTAACTCTTTAGTTAGCTTCTCTGCTCGCTTGCTAACTAGTTTTCGCAATCACAACCGCAACAGGTGGTGTTCAGGTGTTTCAATATATGGATATATTTGAAAGAATTGAGCTGCTCCATAATCTCATTGGCAACTGCAGTACTCCGGGTTGAGAATCACTGCAGTAAAGCCCGTGAGTGTACGTGCGTGCATGAAAGTTTTCTTTTGTGTGAGAAAGTCCAGGGCCAGCCTCGTCCTGATCCCTCCCTCTCCTCACTGCAGTGCCTGTTTTTAATCTGGGCCCGTGATTTATGAAGGAGCTCGGACTGTGTATATCTCCTCACTTCCTTTCATTTCTCAAATGGTTTGTGCACTGCGGGATGATAGATTTATCTACACACAACCCCTGCATGACTAATTAACTCTGAAATATCAGGGCCAGATGTGGAACTGAAAGACGGACCCCAGAGTGCTTTCTCTCCCGCTCCATCTTGCTCTTTCATTTTTCTAACTGTTGCGCGTGATTTTTCTTCTTCTTCTCTTTGTCCCCTCTCAACATTCAGCTGTAACTCTGCTGATAATATGACGGCGTGTTTGAGGTGAATGTAAATGTTGTACTGACTGAAACGACAGTTTTGATTTGCTTTGCTAAATAAATGTCTTTGCCTTTTTATAACCAGGGTTTGTGACAACTCTGCTGCGAATAGCTTTACAGTAAAATGCACCAGGCAACCGCACAAATAAACACACAGGCCTTAAATAAATCCACTGTTTCATAGTAATACATTATTGTAACCACTTATTTGGTGCAAATGAGGGCAAACAACAAACTCTTCATGCACGTTTTTTTTCATCCGTCAAATTTGACCTCCCTTACTTATAGTAGCCTGATAATCGGACTAAATTGCCATTTTTGATTCATTTCATTTAAAGAAATATCTTCTGTAAGTCAACTTAAAACGACCTGCTCAGCTGAATCCAACACTTATAACTAATAAGACTCCCATCAGCCTCAGCTGTACTTTGTGATTAGTGCTTATTGGCTGATGTTGTGAACATTATTCCTGCTAAACATCAGCATGTTGTCATAGTCAGTGGTGGAATGTAACTAAGTACATTTACTCAAATACTGCACTGAAGTAAAACGTTAAGGTATTAGTACTTAACTTTCCATTTTCCGCTCCTTTTTTTTAAACTTATATTGCATTTTTTTACTTCACTGCATTTATATTATAAATAATGATGCCCTTACTTTAAACTTTACGACATTTTGGAGGCAAATATTGTACTGTTTTACTTTGCAGATTCAGATATTAGTACAAAATATAAAATAATAAATTAGGATATATTATAATGGGTTAAGCTACTCAGCAGTATATAAAGTAATCAAAAGAAGCCTCACTTTTACCAGCTGCGACATTCAAGTGATGAAGACATTAATGCATCTTCAGTTGTATCCAAATAATATATGTATGTGTTATATAATTATATAATATATAATGTGTTAATCTAAAATGGGCCATTCTGCATAATGAGTACACTGGGCATTGTTAGCATGTAGCTAAGTGTTGTCCCGGAGCTGCAGGCATGACCGTAGACTCTTAATGTTGTTTAGTTACAAAAAGAAAATGGCTCAGTAATAAATTTAAATGTTATCTAAATGAAAAACACTAAATAAGTTTTTGCTGAGCATTTTTTTTCTATTGACTCCTGTGTCCATTGATGTGGAATCCAGCTAGCTTCATGCCTCATGGAGTCTGTGTGCATGAGAAGAGTCTATACGCAGCCTCAACAAGGTCCTCGCATCACACACCCATAAATCCCCTTTATGACAGATTAGAGAGAGCAATGGCTTTTCCACTCGTTTAGCCATAAATACAGCAACACGCTCAGCTGGTTAATGCGTCTCTCTTCAGACAATGTTTATAGCTGTCACGGACCAGCAGTGAATATGTCTCTTACTGGCTAAAGTCCAGCCTGAACTTCAAAGCAATAAGAAAATAGAGCCGCTCTGTAATGGAAAAGCAAAACAGCTGTGTGCTGATATGATTTAGCTTTGTTCCTTTGCAAAGTGTGTTTTGTTTGTGAGAAAGAAGAAACAAGAAAATTTTGAGAAATATTTAAAGCTGGAGAGATGATATTTCCCATGGAATTTTTTTTTTTAAAAGTTCATGTCACACATATTTTGGATTAGAACTAAAAGGGAGGAAGCAAGTGAAGAAGGGAGGGAGGAAGTGTGAGACAGAGAACAGGTTAGAGAAGGAGCCAGGCGAGCCGTCAGATCTGATGTAGGCGTTTTTCCTGACAGCTGTAATTCTCCAGCCTACAGAATTTCATCAACAGCAGTTGCATTTAAGCTGTGCCGCGGGGCAGCGGCCCTTTCAAGTCTCCTTCCTCTGACAGGTAGATTTATTAGTCCTGAAATTTGTACAGATCACACGTCACTCATGGCAAGCTGTCAGCATGTCAGAGGGGGCCTTCTGGCTTTTTCTTAAGGTGGATCTGCCCGGAAGAGGTTCACCCATTAAATCCTCAACCCCCCCTCCCTCCCTCTTCACCCATAACTTACTCGGCTCCTACGCACACATTTTAAAAGGGAGAATAAAAAGAGACAAACACAGAAGAAGGCAGGGAGTAAAATGTGTCTTTTTCAAAGACTTCAGAGATCAGTAATGCTGACAGGAGACCAGCTGTGATAACGTAGCCATCTATAGATGCAAGATCGAAAAATGACTTTGAAGATGTAAATAACTAGGGATTCATAATCGGTCTTAAACAGGAAAATAATCGCGGCACAGGGCAAATAAAAGAGCTGTTACCCACCTTTTAACCCCTCCGTTGCTATGCTGCCCATCTCAGTGACCTCTGGCCGCTGGTTAAACTCCCAGCATGCCCCGGGGCTTGAGGTTCACGCCTGGGTCTAGACCAACAAACACAGGCAAAGGTCAGCCTTTCCTTTCTTTGCTGTTGTCTTAAGGTCTGTGCTTGTTTTCACCCTTTCAACTCCCCAAACACCCTGCTGGGAGCAAAAGAAAACTCCTGCATCCACCTGGATTTAATTTTCTACTTTGTGTGTGTGACCATATGTCAGTGTGTGTGTGTGTGTGTGTGTGTGTGTGTGTGTGTGTGTGTGTGTGCATGCGTTTGCCCGTGTTGTAAATTATCCAACAAACTGGCCTCAAAACAGAGTCTTAATGTGAAGAAGCTGCAACTTCTGAACATCATGGAAATAGCTATGATGTATAACGTAATGGAAAGTTCAGTTATGATTCAGTGATATTACTATTTCTTTCTCTGTGTGTTTACGTTCCGTTGGACTTAATAACAAATATTTGAGATGATTTCTCAAACATTTCTTGGAAAGTTGCAGGAAGCTCGAGCTCCTCGACCGTATTGTTGTTCTTGCTGGAGTTCACGTTTCCTAAAAGAGTCAAATATTATGAGTCCTATTATGAATAACAACCTGATTAACAAATACTGTATTTTTTTCTTTAAGGAAGAGACGGAGCTAAATGAATCTGTTTCCCTTTGAAAAACATCACTAGAGGAACCAGGAGCTTGGTGACGTTGTCGCTACTCGCAGGGCTAGTTGGTCAACTGCTGCAGCAGGCGAGCTAACAGCTAACAGGCTAACCAGCCGGGAACACACTGACACTCGTCACTCATTCTCAGGATTGTACATCAATTCATTGAATAAAGAGCTGCCGAAGAGAGAAACTAAAGCTCTCTCAGCTAAAACTCAAACAGTTTATTCAGTTACATTTAGTTTTTTTGTCTAAAAAACTATGCTGTGAAACAGTTTTTGCTCGGGACAGAGGAGGTTCAATAAAAAGTGTATGCGGAAACACAACTAAAGAGCTACGATAGCAGCCTCTATTTTGGACTATTCTGCTCTCTGTTACCTCAAATGTCAGTGCTGCCAAAAGAGCTTGCTATTTGTCAACCACGCAAATTTGCGTGTCAAAGTTCAGCAAACTCTATGCAGAAAATGTGAGCCGCTTCGCCAGGGATTTACTCGCCGGGCCAAAATGCTGCGGTTTTAAATGCTGGTGTGACCGAGCCTTTACTGACGTGGCAACATGGGAATACTAAAAGTATATGTTTTTGTAATAAATCAAACGTAATTAAGGTTGGCTTCAGTACAAACTGGCCTGCAAATTGTGTCACATTTTCAACATTTGCATGTGAAATGATCTCATTTTCTGCTCCATGCTGGTTTGAAGCTGTCAGTAAAGCGTCTGTGGTTAGTCATGTCTTCATGTCGCTCTCAGGTAATTTATGGTTTTCAAACCTGCAGGCTCTCAGCCAGCATTACCCGTGAACTCTACAGGAATTCAGCACACACACACACACACACACACACACACACACACACACACACACACACCACACCACACGAGGAGGGTGTGTAAAGGGACTGGAGCAAATGTTGAAATCTTGTGATTTTAAACTTTTTTGTTGTTGTTGTTTCTGTTTCCTAGCTAACCATAAAGTAATTCCACAGTTACAAATGCAAGATTGCGGACGCCGCCTCAATCTTGAGTGCAGGAGACGAGAGACGCATTGAAACCATGTGTTTCCACTCGACACTGTGACCTGGGGAAGTCTCCCAAAATCCCCAACTCAAGCCCCAAGCGCCTGCCACCAAGCATAGAGTCACCGGCCCGCTCAACGCCTCGCTCCAAAACAGATTTCTTACTCCCTGTGCCAAGCCGCTGCCATATCCCATTTATCATCAGACCTTGATGGATCTAATGTGGGAATCCATTATCACACCCGAACCCTTTTGCAGCATCACTCTGTTCTTTCTTTGGCCCTCATCATGGACCCACAGCGTATGCCTCCGGGGCCCCCCAGCACCCCGTCTAGCTCGGGTCATCCTCCCACTTCAGTCCTGTTCACCGTTGTCAAAAGACATTCTCTTAGTGTCAGTACGCGGGATAAGGGACAGTAGGTTCAATGTAATGGATTGGGATGGAAATAGAAGAAGTTTTGTTGGGAGAGCCACACTTGATTCACGGCTTTGAATAGATGTGCTTGTGCTGCAGATACTTGACCTCTCCGTGCCCAAGTCTGAACAATCACTGCTGTGTTTTGCAAACTCTCATATGCTTCCTTTACTGTAGTTGAGATCTACCACTACACATAAATGCACCACACATATTACATATCTGCTGCTCTATCTCCACACGCACACAGCGTTTGTTTCTCTCCGTGAACTCCTCACCCCAGCTGCCACCAGAAGGCCGTCATGCTGAATTATACCTACGTTGTTTTGCGTTCCCCTCTCTCCCATTGACAGACAGGCGGTAAGATCAGAGAGCTACAGATTAACTCGCTGTTTATGTCTTGAAAGTTTTCCTTCCACACTTTTACAATTAGATTACAGCCGGTCTGAAACACCAGAGGAAGAGAAAAAAACTTAAACTTCTTCCTTTTTAGTTTAATGGCAGATGGAAACAAACAGAATATGGCACCGCCATCATCATCTGGTGAGGAGTTTGGTTGAATAGAAAGACCTTTTGATAAATATGGCTGGTTATACTTTTTTTCCACAGCTCTTGTCTGAATCTCTCTGTACAACCATGTCTCCTGGAAATATATCCGTTGTTTCTTTTAGGCTGCTGCACAGGTTTTAAAGTAGTGTTTCGATTACAGTTCACCAAGGCTAATTCCTGCACTTCACCTTAAAAAAGAGAAATATGTAATAATAATAATGAACACCTGTATTGTAGGATTGGCAGTGGTGAAGGTATCGTTGACGTATTTGAACTTCACTTGAGTATTTCTATTTTCTGCTACTTTACCATGTCAAATTTGCATAATTTTTGGTGGTCAAAACCACCAAAGTCCTGCATTCAATATCTTACTTAAGTAAAAGCACAAAAGTATCAGCATCAAACTATGCTTAAAGTACCAAAAGTAAAAATACTCATCATTTACATTTATTTATTTATTATTATAATTAGTGATGCATTAATGTGTTTACTTTAATGTTGCAGCTGGTAAAGGTGGAGCCCATTTTAATTAGTTCACGTCCAATAAAATAACATCATTTATTAGTTCATTTATATTTTGTATTAATAATCGGAATCTGCAAAGCAATTTTAGTTGTCAAATAAAGGTAGCGGAGTAAAAAAAGTACACTTTTAATTACTTTATAAAGTGCCATGAAATGGAAACACTGAAGTAGTACCTCAAAATTATACTGAAGTACTTTAGTAAAGGTACTCAGTTACTTTCCACCACTGGTCAAAAACACCGGCTTAGTAGACCAATAGCTGCCTTTTCAAATGTATCTGTATTAGTGTGTTCATAGCGAAAATAAAGCTCCCACATCTGCTTCATCTGCACTAAAGCAACACCTGCTCACTGGCTGTGCGATCTCATGGATTTCGTCCCACCTTTGACCAGCTCAAAGCCCCATAGTAAACTGTGTTACCCGCTCCTTTTGTCAAAGCGTCCTGTGCACTAGTGAGTGATTTGCGGTCAATGCACAGCTGTCATTTATTGCGATCTGCTTGAAAAGCATAAAGCTGGTTAAAGCAGAGCAGCACATTAGAGCCAGATAAATGCTGCAATTTGATTTTGACGTCAAGGAGGCCTGAAAATAAGAAGGCCAACTGAATTTTTCGAAAAACGTAATTATTCAGGAATTATTTCAGGTGATACTGCTTAGTCTTCGAGCGTGTCCTCACTCGCTACTGTCAAAGAGCAAGTTATGTGTTTTCCCGCCTGACACAAAAAAAATTGAGGCAAAATTAATTAAGACAGAAGAGGGCGTTTTCAAACCTGCGTTGTCAAGTCTGGTGGAATCGGACTCTGGTTCGCTTGAGCAGATGTGAACACATCAGTCGTACTCGGGTCAGACTTGAACAAGACCCTTCAACTGTAACTTTATTGTCCCTGAGGTGAAATCTTTCAAAACATAGCACACAGACTCGGGTACAAAAAATTAAATACAATGCATGAATACATCTGGTGACAACAGGAAACTTGGAGTACGCCATCGTGTCATAAGCCCCCAGTAGTTTTAGTTTCTGTTTTACGATCACTATTCAGGCTTTTTAATTGATACAACAGCTGTAGAGAGAAAGGAGGAGAGAAAGGGATGACATGCAACAAAGGCCCGCTCCCCCAGGTGAGCTACCGGGGCGCCATGCCCCTAGTATTTAAATGGAAAACGAATCAACAGTTGGGACATCGTGAGTGTTTAACAGTTTAGTGGCCTGAGAAATAAAGGAATTATTCAGCCTGTTAGACCTGGCCTTTGGAAGTCTGAATCTCTGTCCGGAGGGTAGGAGCTCAAATCCTCCATACAGTGGATGAAGAGGATGCTGTAAAATATCTTGAGCCTTTAGAAATTGTATCTCTTACGGAAGATATGAGACTGATCAGGCAGTTAAACACCAATGATCTCACCGGCCACTTTAAATCTACGTTGCAACCTTTTCTTGTTACCTGTTGTTCGTGGTGGGAATGTGAAAACTACTTTGAGCTCAATGGCTCGCGCAGCTACAGCATGATGCGATTACATTTTTGTTTTCGCGATTTTAAGGCGTGTAAAGACAGAACGTGAAGCGAATAGTTATGTTATTTGCACAGACCGAACGGATGTAAGCTAGCTGGAAATGGATGCACCAACCGCGTTCGTAGAGAACCGAAGTCCCGACGTCACATCCGGGAAAGACAACAATTACTAAATACTGAGTGTCAAATCAACAGTTGCTAGCAGCTAACCTGAGACTGAATCAAGGTCTAATCTGGACTAGCAATGTAGTACATCTCCTTCTTAAAAATTTTGAGGGCTACACCACCCAGCTTCCACAAACAAGTGTCCAAAATGTTCCGTCAGCCGCTGAGGGAGAAGGGATTTCACCGACGGAACATGTTTCGCGTTAAAAGTAAAATAAAAAACAAACATAAAAAACAGCAAGGCAACATTACATAAATGAAGCTGTAAGAAATAACATTTCAAATGTTTAAAAGCCGTGTTCTGTGCTGTTACAGATGATAACATTAGACCATGGTTGTCTATATTGTGAAAACAACGATGGAATGTCTTCCAAACATTTCAAATCTGCCCTACTTTGCAGCAGCAGCCGGTCACATGAGACAAAAGCAGCTCCAGATTGTCACGATCAATCGCCTCCGTTCTTTGGACTTGTCTGTCTTCACCGGTGCCGTCTGTCTCTCTGGCTCACTCTCACCCTGGACGTCAGGGTTACTGGATACTGTGTTGGAGTCTGTAAGCTCCACCTGACAGGGTGTCGCTCCAAGCAACACGGCTAATGTTACAGCACTGCTGAGGAGCCAGACAAGCAGGAGAGGGAGGGCTGGAAATATAATGTTTGACATTAAAGATGACATTTACTTATTTTCTTTCTCCTTTCATCACTTCTCACATCTCTCTGTATCAAAAGGCTGATGGGGGATCTGTTGCTGAGGCTGGTGATTGTGCACAGTGGCAGATGTTTTGAGAAAAGATGGAAAGAGACAGGCATGCAGCGTTACATACATGAAATCTGCTACAGCACCAGTTTGAGTTCATAGCTCAAAGCGAAAGTATGACACTGGCAGCAGCTTGGAGAGTGACAGAAAGCAAGAAGAACAGGAGTGGAGAAGCCTTTTGTGATTTGAAAGCTTCTTTCATCACAATCCTCTCCCATCAAAGCTCTTCAAATCTATTTCACCCTGCTCGCCTCTCTCTCCAATTCCTGTCTTGGAATTTTGGTTGATAACCTTTTGAAGAGGAGCTCCATAGTGAGGACAACAAGGAGGAACATCTTTCTGTCAGTGCCGCCGTGATGTGAAAGGCTTTAAGCTATCCAGCGTTTTTATTTATTTATTTTTTTTTTTTAAGCGATTCCTGTAGCGTAATTAATTCAGTCGTCTTATCTGCTGGAATATAAAGACGGATAACGCAGACGGGAACACTGTCAGTGTCTGTCTAGACCAACTTGTCTATCCGTCTGTCTGAGGGTACTGAACCGTGATTGTTTGGGCTGATTTGAGCCAGATGATCCTCATTGTCACACCCTAAACTGAATCCTCACATGAACATGCCCCGAGGGTGAAGGGAGCAATTTAAAGACTGTGGCCTGTCTCTCAACTCAAAGGGGAGGCTTCACATGATGAGCCAAGGCCTCTCTCACACCTTAGGAGGAGGCGGGTGATGGGTGATGGGAGAGGGAAATGTCAAAGTGGAATGAGACAACAGAAGCACACACTCAGTGAAGTATAGATAGAATATACATGTTCAAAAAGCACGGCAACATCTTTCTCCTTTTATTAGTCTCAATATCAAAATTGACACCCCATCTCCCACCATTAATATCTTCGACAGGATTTCCCCTCTTTTACATTGGCTACGATTGTGACGAGGCTCAGTGCATGTCAGTGTCGTTCTTGCAGCTGGTTGCTCCAGACCATAGATATCACCCATTGATCTGTAGACTACCGTTTTGAAGCTACGAGTTTGGCGTTTTGGCCGTCGGCATTATGTTTTTATGGCGCCAGTTGTGACCATATTTGGACGAGAGCTTGGAGCTGGAGAGGCGCGAGGCCTGGCGGGGCAGGTACCGTTGCCTGTAGCAAACGCCATCTACCGCCTGCGCTAACTAGCCAGCTTGGTTAGCAAGGTGCATCCGTAATTTAACGTTAACTGTGATTAATTGAGATGCTTATTTTGGCTCGTGAAAAAACATGATTGAAACAAAACTACTTACCTGAAAAACCAGCTGACTCCTTAGTGTGTTTTTGCTACAAGCAAACCCTGAAAAACAACATGTTTGTGATGCTGTGCTAGTGACTTGTCAATCACAGGGTAGCTAGCCACGCCCTAAATGGGAACATCATGCCCTACTGAAGAATACTTGAAAGTAGCGATTGAGACCTTAAACTCATTAGGAAAATGTTTACTAAGGTAATTAAGCAAGTGAGATGTAGGGTCATTTTCTCATAGACTTCTATAAAATTAGACTCCTTTTTGCAACCAGTGAAGTCGCCCCTGGACTGCCACATTGGCTGTACTTCTCGGACCCCGAGGTTGCCCCACTATTGGATTTGGATTTAGATTTTAGGGTGTTTTCAAACCTATAGTCTGAATCAGTAGACGAGTTATTGCATTTTTAGTTTATTTTCCCATTTTTTACACTTGCTCTGAAAGAAAGTTGAAGTGGAACCGAAATTTTTACGATAGTCAATTTACATTTACATTTGCCATTTAGTAGACGCTCTTATCCAGAGTGACTTACAGTGAACTAACTACAAGGACAGTCCCCCTGGAGCAACTCGGGGTTAAGTGCCTTGCTCAGGGGCACAATGGTGGCAGCTGGTATTTTTTTAATGTGTCTTTTGTTTGCTGTTGCTTTAAAAATAACTAAGAATTAACTTTAACAAGCTTTAGTTTCTTAATGGTGGACGCCTCAGGCTGACTTTATACAGCTACACCCATGGCGTCCTCTTTTTTTTCTCTTATCTTTGAACACTAAAACTGCAGATAAACAGTGGAGATATTAGCCGTCTGTTCTTTGCTGCAGTCTGAAATGAGTCCTTCTTTCCCTCCCTCTCTCTCGCTCTCTTTGTTTTCTGTTCATTTTGCTGCCTGTGCACAAACATGTCTGCTGTCTGCCTGCCTGCCTGGCAGCCAGCAGGTTTGAGGCCTATATTTAATCACCACAAGGCTTAACTCCCTCCGTCAGTGACGGCTCATTTGACGTGGCGGCCCTGGGCTTCTCTCTTCTCTCGATTCTGTGCCAAATACAATAACTCCTCTCTTTCGTTACCCTGCTGTATGTTATAATTTCGCTATTTTTCAATGTCACGGCCGGGCCTTTTGAAGAGTTTTTATTGAATTTCCTGCTGGACCCTGCTGCCGGGGCCATTTCTTTTCACTGTCCACCAGGCTTTCTCAGTGAAACCCTCCTCTCTTGGCATTTCCTCATTTTCCTCCTATTTATAGACGGTAAAATAGAAAATTAGAGAATAATTTCATCATACATTAAGTACAGTGTTTCATTGTCACCACCGTGAATCTAATAATTTAAAGCCCAGTGCCAAGAAAGAAAATCCCCTGCAAATGTAGTATTAAAGGTTTTTTATATTATATATTTATACCTTTTTAAAGCCAATTCAAGGCAAAATCTCTGGAATGAAAAGACGCGTTGGAGGGAAACGGGTCTCTATCTTTGCATTCACTCTTGTTCTTTCATTGTTTTCTCGTTTTCGTCTATTCAAGGACATTAAAAATTAGGGCATCATTTCATCATACGCTAAGTACAGTGTTTCATTGTCACCACCGTGAATTAAAGAAAGAGTGCCCAGCATGCAGAAGAGCCTCTGCACATTTACTATAAAAGGTTCTTTTAAATGATGTATTTATAACATTAAATCCTGCCGTTTCTAGAATGAAAATCAGTCGCTCTCTTTTCTTATTGTTTACTAGTTTTTCTCTTTTCTTTTTTTTTTTTTTTGTCTGTCAGAGCGTCATCTCATCTTGAACTTAACACCAGCGCCCAGCATGCAGAAAATCCCCCTGCATATTTACTATTAACAGTTCTTGTTACCCATCTATCTCCTCAGGGCAATATTATCTAACCCTCCTCCGTTACATGTGTTCACAATTCTTAAGCATTATAAATCTTCTTGCCGAGTTGTCATGAGTGTCTTGAAAGCATTAAAATGCCTGTTGTTTGACCAAATGGAAAGAGAGTAGATTCAAACAATACTTCACTCTTCCTGTCTCCGAGTTCACAGAAGTTAATGCGTTTGGCAGTAGCAGATGCCGTCCTCCCTTCGGAGTTGTGTGAGAGAATGTCACCCAAGTCTAATCAAATTATGACTGTTATAGCAAATGTCAAACCTTCACTTTAAATTCAACTGCTGACGGTTCGTGCACTTTCTTGCTCCCTTTTTTGTTGTTGTGATAAATCACAGATAAGATCTCAATGAGCGCATGTGTGGGAGCGCTTTGATAATGTGCAGGAGTGGAAGAAGTATTAAGATTCTTCACTAAAGAAAAAGTACTAATACCGCACTGTGAAAATACTCCGCTACAGGTAAAAGTCCAACATTCAAAACTTACTTAAGTGAAAGTATGTATCGGCAAAATGTACCTAAAGTATTACAAGTAAAAGTTCTTACGTTTTCCCTGTCAGTGTTTTTACTATTATATCGGATGTTTGTATTCTTATTACTGCTGCGTTAATGTGTGTGTTGCATTTTACTGCTCTAGATGTTTGAGGTTGGGCTCATTTTAACTCCTTTATATACTGTTGGGTAGTTTAATCCACAGCAATGCGTCATATTCTATAAGATCATCATATGTTTGTAACATCCTGTGAGAACCACGTATCTCTAAAAAATGTTTTACTTTTCATGAGCTCAGAGAAACTGCCCTGTTTTCAGCTTTGTGATGCATTTTCCAGCCGATCCAAGAAGCTTTTTAAATAGTTAATTTAGCTTAAGAAATAGGATAAACACTTTATCCTTCAGTTTATTTCTTTACAAACATCTGGAGATGCATGGTTTTCACTGGACAGGGAGGGTACGGAAAATTGTAATCTGAAAAACGGTCAGAACAATGTAGGGGAGTAGAAGTATAAAGTATAATAAAATAGAAAATTCTCAAGTAAAGTACAAGTACCTTGAATTTGTAGTGCTTGAATTAATGTACTTGGTTACATTCCCCCACTGATACTGTGGCTATGGATCATATGGTTGAATCAGTGTGTGTGCGTCAGCTCTTGTGACCTCTTAATATCGCATCACATGTCTGATCTTATTCTTGTCTGCCATCTGAACTCCTGTCATGTGCTGCTTTTGCCAATCTGTCACACTTAATCTGAGCGGAAAGAAAAACTTAAAGAGGAGAGCCTCCAGTGCCCCGGGAACGCTTGGGGTTGGAATGGGGGGAAAAAAAAAAGAGAGAGCGGAGAAACAAAAGAAGAAGAAGGAGGAGAAAATCACAACGGCGTAGCATTTCAGGGGCATGAATGGCATCAATGATTCGCTGAGGGGGATAAATGGGGCGAGAGAAAGATGAGAGAACAATGTGTCTGTTGTTCTTTAATCTGGAGTAAATCATCTGTCTCTCTCTCTGTCAGGTGTTGAGCTCTGCTCTCATCACACAATGCTTCAAGGGTTTGCCCGGTACAGTGCTGTCCTAATGATTTACTCAGGTCTCTGCCTTCATCTCATCTTCCTCTTCAGCTGAGGGGGAAGACACAGTGTAGAAATACAAGTAAAAATCCGGCATTCAAACGTAAAAGTACAAAAGCACTCGCATCA
The DNA here is from genome assembly GCA_943593645.1 of Bovichtus variegatus. Lineage (NCBI taxonomy): Eukaryota > Metazoa > Chordata > Actinopteri > Perciformes > Bovichtidae > Bovichtus > Bovichtus variegatus. The sequence continues at coordinate 7,534,988 of CALSCE010010647.1, forward strand.
ACGTATACTTTTTTTGAGGATATGGATAAGGGTCACTTCTGGCTCCATTTATAAAAATAAAAAAAGTACAAATTTTTGCGCACTTTCTTGTTTTCAGAATATAGTATATTACATTATTGGATTATAATTCAATTATACATGTGCATTAATGTTACTTAAATGTTGCAACTGGTAAAGGTAGAGCTATTGTTTTACTTTATGTGCTGCTGGGTAGCTTAACCTATAATAATGAATCATACTTTATTTGTTGATTTATATTTGCATTGTTAAATTAAATCCACAAAGTAACTAAAGGTATCAAAGTGCAGTTAAAAAGTGCAATAATTTGCTGGAGTAGAAGTACAAAGTAGCAGAAAATGGAAATAGTCAAGTCGAGTACAAGAACTCAGATCTTTCACTTCAGTAAAAGTAGCAATACCACAGTGTAGAAATACAGTGTTGCTTTTTAACACCGCTTTGGTTGATTTCATGAGATCTGAAGCTAAATATTTCTTCGGTTTACGCTCGTTAAGTAGGCGATTGTGGTCATTTTCAGCGGATATTTGAAGTCTAATCATCCTCCAAACATTCATGACAACAATCCTCTTAACTCTTCTCACTGGTTTAGATTTGTGTCCTTGGAAGATCATGAGTCAAACATGTTAAGATTGAAGTTGTTTCAGACAGACCAGTTCCACTAACGCAAACCATGAGCCGGCTTTGTGTTTCCATCTGCCAGATGGGACAGCTGCTCAGGGTGCAGCTTCTCCTCTGGGTGAAATGTTCATCTACAAAGTGCCAAAACGACATGTGGTTACCTGAAGTTCATCACCCAGCATTTCTGAAACCGTCACACGCATGTAGGTGTTTCGTCACACCAGTTTCTCCAAATTATTATCTTATAAGAATAGAATTTGTAAACTGGAATCTGTTAGGACCTCAGAAACTTTTCTTTACTCAGTCAAATTCACTTTGCATGTAAATCCAGATGAGTGAGATTAATGATTTTACAAACAGTTATGACCGAGCACACATGGTCATGTTCCCTGGGGGCTATAGCTGCACACAGTACGCTTCTAAATGAGCAGCTGAAGTCTGTTTTAGATTTGATTTTCAATTAAAGCAGTTGATGATTCGACGTTTTGGAAAATACGTCCGTTTGCTTTCTTGCCGAGAGTTGGATGAAAAGATCGTTACCACTCGCAGTTGATTTGAAGTTATAGCCGCTTAGCTTAGCATGAAGACTGGAAACAGCTAGCCTGGCTCTGCCTGCAAAAGGGATAATCCGCCACAAACTCACAAACATTGCATTGTTTTTAGAGCTGCAACGATTAGACGGACGACAGAAAAAAAAAATAATAATCAATTAATCTTTTGAGGATTTTCTTTTACAAAAATGGCCGCTTTCCGTGTCCGTACCTTTTTTTTTTTTTTTCATGCAGAACAGCGAGGCAGAATCACTTTTACAGGCTGTGTAAAAGTGGCTTAAGAGACCCAACTGACAACTCCGGTGAAGCCATTTTAGCGGCACGTAGACACATTTTTCCCACATGTTTAGCGTCATCTGATCAATGCCACCAATCACACGAGAACGAATATCGGCCCATGGATCGGCGCGCCCTTACTGGGAAGATTTCGTTGCGTTTTGACAGAAGCAGCTGTTTCCCCCTTGTCTCTATGCTAAGCTAAGCTAACCGGCTGCTGGCTGTAGCTTAATATTGAACAGACGGAGTGGTATTTCCCAAAATGTCGACCTTTACTCCTTTGCACATGAAGTATTTTAGCATTTCCAACATTGATCTAAGAAATAGAAATGCCGACCATCTGAGAAGTCATATCAGTGTGGAGTATTTCTTCCCCTCAACGACGTCAATTCACAACTTTACAAGGAGATGAATTTATAAACACCCTCAATGTTTCTCCGTTCAAACCCCAATGAAATATTTTATTAGAGGAGTTGAAGTTATGGACTTCTACAAAAACTGAGAACATGTGGCAGGATGTGGAGCTGCTCTCCGTTTGACCTGAGCTGTTGGCATCAGCTTTAATATGTCAAATTAAAACCCTGAGTGCTGTTGACAGAACGGTATCGACCCTCTTGTACCTACCAACTGAGGCCATTCTCAACCTACCTTTACTGTATTTTCATGACATCATTTTCCTTCCTCCCAATTTTCATACACTTGGCATTGAATATGTCCTTAATCTTAACATGTTGTGACCAGATAATGGCGCGTTCATGGAGAGAAGTCAGTCAGCTCAGACAGCAATCAAATTCTGTCTGTGGCACTTAAGGACTTAAGTTTTGTGAGGACTATTATTGTTCTGCACTGCACTTTGTGTAATGGCTGCTGCAGCTCAGTCTGTCGCCTATCATTCATCATGAGGATTAATACTTTGTCAGGTGGTTCTGCAGTACTGTGTTACAGGTTTGCTGTGTGTTTTTATTACCCTGCTCTGCTGGAGTATAAACATGTTTTCAGTTGGCTGAGACTTGAGTCGATGCTACAAATACGTCTTTTGAATAAACCGTGAACTTATTGTCCCATAAACACATTTTAAGTACTTTATACTGTATTCTGTAAGGATAGTTTAAGCTATAGTCTCATATATTATTTTTTTTTGTTTATTTAATTTAATTAATAAGTCTTGATTATTTGCTCTAATGGAGGTACCGGTAATCGTTTCTTCTTTTTTCTTCCCTTTTTATTTAAAGACATTTTGTCGCCTTATACACTTTTTTTTTTTTTAACATGAAAGACAAAACAAAAATCAGTAATGAAAAATCTAAAAAATACTTTTAAGATACTATACCTCAACCACATATACACATACCCCTCCATATGTCAATCACTTCTATATCTCTATATATACCCTTTTAACATATATATATATATATATATATATATATATGTATACATATACCCACATACATACCTACACACCTGCCTATACATACATATTCCTCCACTGTCTCATATTTTATAAATGAAATTAATCATGCGTTTTGTTTGTAAAATCTTAATCCGTAAATAAACTCCAGTTCTCAGATAAATGTAGTTAAGTGGAAATATAAAGTAGCATACAATCGATATACTCGAGTAAAATAAAAAATACCTCCAAAAACTGCACTGAATTGCAGTACTTGAGTAAAAGTTACTTCCACTACTGTTGAGCAGGTGTGCCTGGATATGTGTGTGGCTAGTTCAGGACTGTGTGTGTTCGCCTCTCCTGTGTGGGCGTTGATACTTCGGCCTCCTGTCGCTGAAGAACACTTCACAGAACTCCCATCAAAGAGAAAACGGAGGGGCAGAGAGGGAGAACCGAGGGAGGGGGAGGCATCAAAGGCCCATTCTTCCCACTGTTTCCACATGCTGCAACAGCCCAGTGGTAACAGCTGACAAGCCCCTCCATAAACAGTCTGCTCAGATCCTGCCAGCAGGATGCACCCATTCAAAAGCATTTTGCTCCCTGGGCTTTGTTTATTGAAGTGCTGCCTGGACAGCAGGGCAGCATGAAGGGGGTAAGAGTCGAACTGGAGAGAGCACAGGAATTAAGAAGTTCATTGTTTAGCTGTTCGGTCCACAACTTTACTGTTTTGGTTCGCTCTCGCCGCTCTCGTGGTGCTGTTTTTGCAGCAGGCAGCTTTTCTCGGCACCAAACAGCAGACAGACGCAGCTTTTAGCCTTTTTTTTTCCCCACCAAAATGAAAAATAAAATAGGCGATAGACTCCTTTCCTACTGTCAGTAAACCAGTGTGCCCTTTCTGTTTCTTCTATTGTGTCGCAATGGAAGTCACGGTTGCGCGGTAAGCAGGGTTAGTTAACAGTGAGAATGTTTTTTGTATTTTTATTTTTTATTTATTGTTTTTATATCTGGTACTAATTCAGTCTCTCTTTTAAACTCTCAAACCCCAGTCGGTGGTTGACAAAGACAAGGTTTTGATAAGTCTGGTGGCTTTGAGGACAGCATGTTAATTGTTTTGTACGTTAACAAATTCTAATAATCGTCCAAACCCCTGTTGGCTTTATTTATAATGTATTCACTTCAACGCGCGTTACATAGCATTGCGCCGGGAATAAAAATGCAGATTTTTAACTTGAAGACAAAAGCCAAATGTTAGTGGGTGTTCGTGGCTTTTTGCGCCTCGTGTGTAAGAGGCTTTAGAGACTAGCTGGTGAACATAGTGGAGCGTTTAGCAGCTGAAGAGCCAGATATTTCCCTCAGGAGTTGGCAGAGACAAAAACACGACTTCAAATGAATGATAATGTAACTCCAGTAGCTGCTGGATGGGTAAACAAGTTCACCATATCAAGCTTAAAAGGGGATGATACAAATATGTTTAATACAATTTACATTTCAGATTTGTGAGCTTCTTCATCCCTCCCCGCCGCGTTTGTCCTCCTCTGCTATCCAAACTATCGAACAAACGCAAAGTCTTTTTTGTCCTCCCCTCTTCTTCAATGTGGCCTCTTTGCAAGCAACGCGGCTGAAAGACCTGAGAGCTTTGTGGGTACATATTTGCTGTCGGGCGTACCGATGATCTCCAGAGAGACGTACAATGTTTTCTTGTCAAAAAGACCAAAGAGAGCAGAGAGACTTCGTTTCCAGATGTCTCTCCGATGAGTGTAAACAGCATGAAAGTCTGCGCTTCATTTCACCTCAGTGAGTGAAAGGTGTGACTTGACTTACACTCTTCTTCCTCTCTCCACATCAAAGGTGTTATTCAAAAATGTGCTTTCCAGTTTTGAGCAATGCCTCCACTCGGTGTGTGTCAACAGGTTTCTGCTCTCAGGTTTATTTTCATTTCTTACCCTCCTCCTATTCCCCTTGTGTGTCCTTCTTTTGTCGGGGCTTGCTGCACGTCTTTGTTTTGCCTCGGGATGAGCGGCTGAGCAAGAGGAAGAGGTGGAAGTACATTTACTCGAGTACAATTTCAAAGTACTCGTACTTGAATTTGAATTTATCCATTTTATGCAACTTTATACTTCCACTCTACTACGTCTTAGAGGCATGTACTGTAGTACTTTTTCCTCCACTACATTTGCCTGACAGCCTTACCGTGCAAGAGAAGTGAAAACCATGCATCTCCAAATTAGGTGATTTTTGAATGTTTGTGATAAACTGAAGGATGAAGAGAAAGAGAGAAACATCTCCTACTTCTTAAGCTAAATAAACTATTTAAATAGCCTCTTGGATCAGCTGGAAAATGCATCGTCACAAAGCTGAAAACAGGGCAGTTTTTCTGAGCTCATGAAAAGTATTTTTCAGAGATATGTGGTTCTCACAGGACAGCGACGCTACAAACATATGATGAGTTTATAGAATATGACACATTGCTGTGTATTAAACTACCCAACAGCATGTAAAGGAGGTAAAATCAGCACAACCATAAACTTTTACAGCAGTAAAATGCAACATACACATAAATGCAGCAGTAATATTAATCCTAAAACATCATATATAGTAGTAAAACACTGACGTGGAACATTTTGCTGATACATACATTTTTACTTAAGTTTGGAATGCAGCACTTTGCTTGTGATGGAGTATTTTCACAGTGTACTGTTAGAACTTTTACTTAAGTGAAGGCTCTGAATACGAGTCGGCTAACACACAGGGGAAGAAAAAGTGAGAAACTAACAAACTCTTACTCCGACTTCCACTTTCCCCTCAAAAGATACAAAATGGAGTCTTTAACTGGCGGTCCGGCTCGGCTGACGCTTCCCTGTGTGTTTGTGTCCCTGTCGCACTTCAAAGATCAAAACGGCGAACATGACAGACTGAGCTGCATTCCTCTCAGGTGATGACAGCGATAATCCACAGGCAGTCTGGATTCAGCCGAGCATAGATGATAAGGTTGGAGTGACACACTGACACACACGCTGGCACACATTACCTGAAACCCTCCCATTCGCCTCAGGCCCTGTGTTGAAAAAAAATGTGGGTCATGGGTGAAGACTGCAAAGTTACACACACACACACGCGCACACACACACGCACACGTACACACACACGCACACACACACACGCACACGTACACACACACGCACACACTTCTATGTGCACACGTCTACAGCTCTAATCCTCCCTGTTAGACTTTGTGACAACATGATGGACAGATAGAGGGAGGATGGGGGGGGAAGTGGCGTTCAATGTTAAGTGGCAGGGTGACAGCAAAATCACAGTCCTTAGGCAACACACACACACACACACACACACACA